>OY720348.1:52238420-52550614 GCA_963082975.1 Labia minor | reverse complement strand
GGAGGAGGGAAGACACTTTCTCGCCTGAGCGCCAATTTTTTAATCCGATTAGCTACGTTGCTTTTGCTGTCGTATTAGAACAAAAGAAAATAAGAGAAAATAAAGCATTGATATGTATATATATATATGTAATAAACAAAAAATAAAATAAAATAAAAAAATCGAAAAAATCAGTATTCTCACGCTGGGTCCTTGGGGGATGTCGTTGCCCCAATCGACATGAGTCAAAGTAAGTCAAGTGGTTGTAAAAAGTATCATGAAGGGGGATCTGCCTCACAAAAGACGCTTCTGGCATTTTTATTATATATTATATACAAATATATATATAGAAACGCTTTATTTTCTTTTGTCCTAATAGGACAGCAAATGCTACATGGCTAATCCGATTACATATATATATATATATATATTAACATATATGAAAAAAATATGTAAAGGAAGTTTTTCTATAAACTACGAAATCTTTTTAAAAATTAAATTGAAAAGTTTTATCAATTCATTTTAATTTTAATTATTATATTTAGTTAACTAGTTAACCTGAGCTATTTTAAAACTACGTATATAAACTACGAATGGTTTAAAATATTTTACGAATTTGTCTAGGAGTATTAATAAATTCTCACAAGGAATTTATAAGTTATATATATAATCAATAATTATATAAAATTTTTTATCTATTTTTACCGACCGACGATAGTAAGGGAGGTATTGTTTTCACACCAAATTTCACATGTGGAGATTTTTACATATCTCCACGAATCATGCATTTTCTTAACAGAAAAAAGTATTTTTAGCATGATGTCTCTCCGTCCGTCCGTATAGATGTGTACAGCCTGATGAAATTTGGTATATTTACTTAATGCATCAGTGGGATGAATTGATCAACTTTTGGTGCAAATCCGGAAACCGGAAGTGGTAGTATTAGCGATCGACGATAGGAAGGGAAGGGTTATTTTCACACCAAATTTCACATGAGGAGATTTTTTACATATCACCACGAATCATGCACTTTGTATTGGTTTTATCCTCGAGAAAAATCATATTTATTAGTTTTTTCTTGATTTAAAATTATATGACGTCATCCAGCCATTCATGACGTCACAGCCTGGTCTTGCATATATATTATAAATAAAATAAAATTAAAAATGTTTATATTTATTATTTATGTATCCATATCTGTTTTTTATTACATTAATAGATATATTAAAATTATTTGAAATTGTTTCTGCAGCTGGAAATTAATTTACTTCAAACCGTCGGTCGGTTCGGACCTGGCCACAGGTCAACTTATTATCTTATGATCTCACCTCTATCTTTGTTTGTATATAGAAAATATTAATGAATTTCTTTTTTTTTTTCTAAAACCTAGAAATTATTTATTGGTTTAAATTTTTCACAGGAATTTATTAAATATTCCTTTATGGGGTTGTTCATTCGATACCATCTATCTCGGTGCAAAGAGCTCCATAAATGTTCCACAATGGATACAAAAATATTAATTTTAGCCATTCCCACACAAAATATTAAAATTATATTTTTATATTTATTTCTATTAATAAAATATCATTTAGATTAATTAATTAATTTAATATTATAATTGAATAAGATAGGCTTTACTTATAATTTTAGATACTATTTTAATAATCATATGTAATATTTTGATAATTTTCAAGATCAGAAAGATACACGAGAGCAGGTCAATATGTTCGTAACTTTTTGAATTTTCCGTTTCTTAAATGAAATGGAAACACAGCTCCTGTTAGCAGACAACTATCACCTGAGTCTTGAATTGAATCAGTTGGGTCTTTTAGTTTTTGTTTGACATACATTAATAGCAGACTACCTCGTGATTCGAGAAGAAAATGGTTAAAAGTGAAATTCGTGTGCCCATTAATGTTAGGTATTATTTAACCCCAATATGGACGAGTTTTTGCGCCGTTTCGTAACCGTGGATGAAAAGTGGATCTACCACAACACACCAGAGACTAAACAGCAGTCAAAACAGTGGATTTCGGGGTGAATCGGTATCAAAGATATCCCCGACAAATCTTATTTTTTGGCAGGTGTAAAAAAATTGGAGAAACGTTAGACGAAGTGTATAGAGCTCAAAAGAAATTACGTTGAAAAATAAAATAATTTTTTTATCCAAAAACCTATTTTTCATTCAAAAAGTCATGGATTTATTGACTTGCCCTCGTATATAGAATTAATTAGTATAATATTTAAAATATATTAAAACAAATAATCTTTAAAGTTTCTTAAATTATAATTACTCATTTGCATTATTTTGCTAACTTCATTGCATTCATTTTTACTTTCCCGCATACTTCGTATAAGGGAAGTATTGGAATCGTCAAAAATTTCGACTTCGAGATTTCGATAGATCTTGACGTTTTAGACCTCCCTGAGTCGGAAAATACCATTTTTCGAATTATGTCTGTGTGTGTGTATATGTATGGATGTATGGATGTATGTAATGATTGTCTGCGAGCACAAATTTACTCAGAAACTAATCAAGCTACGACTTCGAAATTTGGTACACCGATATTATTCACAGTTTGTAGATTTCTATCAAAATTTCGTCAAAATCGGTTAACCGGAAGTGGTACTTTACCTACACTGGTTGCGTTTACCTTTCAAGTAAAGTACCAGTTTGCTTCGAGATATTTGCTTCTTATTTTGTATATAGATTTAAAAATATGAAAAAAATTCAGATACCAAATTTCATCATGATCTGACTACCGTAAGTGACATTTTACCTATACAATAGCGTTAGGTGTAAATTATAAATATATATAATAGTGTTAAACCATTTTACTTTATAATTTAAATTAATTAGTTTGTTTATTTTTATTGTTGTTAAAACATAATAATAATAACCTAATTACCTATTTATATGCGGGAAAGTCTAGGGGAGGACACTCCCGATTTTTTGATATTCTTATGGAAATTTAATGAATATTCGAATAATGAAATTTCGAGTATCAAAATAATTCTTATTAAAAATCAAATAATTAATATTTATAATAATAATAATATTTATAATAATCATATAATATATATATAATATCGATCACTTCAGCCATCTGTCGTAAAAATAGTGAATTTTTTTCCCAAATCACTTACTAATCATTGATTAAATTAGCTGGAGTGTCTCCACTCGACTATCTCGCAATTTGAATTGGATTAAATAACATAATATATTATATTTAAATTAAATTTAATTAATTATAAATTATAAATAATAAATATTAAACCAGCGTTGTTTGGCTTTTTGTTAATGGCACCACGTCACGTGTTGACGCGTGAGATTTGCAGTGTTAAAAAATTAATTCTGGTACTTTCAAGTATTCAATAAAGCTAAATTTCTATATATAGGAGTTTTATACAATTATTAATCAGGTGAAAAATTATCAAACATATATCTTTATTTTTACGGTCACTTTAGAGGAAAAAAAAACCAAAACGTTGTAGGTAATGACCCTCTTCCGGTTGAGCTACATTTCTCAAAAGTTGATAGAAAACTATGAATTTTGAATAATGCCCATGTACCAAATTTCATCATTCTAGCTCAAACCGTTTTTGCGTAATCTTGGTTACATACATACACACACACACATATACACACACACAGACATTTTTCTCAACCTTAGTGAAAATGATTCAGGAACCTTCAAAACGTATGAAAACATCAAAATCTCAACATCGAAAATTTTCGTGATAGCAATACTATCTCTTACGAGATAGTAAAAATTAGAAAATAATCATTAGTTTTTATATATCATATGAAATATAAATAAATATATAAATAAACTAAATAATATATCTAGCTAATTAGTAGAGTAATTGAAACATCTTCTAATAATAAAATATCTATTTTAGAATAAAATTTTATAATTAATTTGAATATCCACAATATGTCAATATACGCATATATAGATATATATATTTAGGTTTATGTCTATTCTAATTGGATTGAATATTGAATCCTGTGGGAGTTATCATTTGTGAAAGGAATGGGCCCTTAAGGGTTAACCTGTCTGAAACAATGTAGACCAGGCAATTTCTGAGAGGAGAAACACTCCGTACAAAGATCGGAATTCACTATGCAGAATCGTCCTCCATTCCAATATAATTCGAGGGTAAATAAAGATATATGATTTAAAAATTAACCTCCTGATTAGCATCAAATTATTTTGAACTATATAATAACAATTCAAGATCAGCCTTGGAATTACAGATTGCAGTTTCAAGCAAGAGATTTGTTATTATATGATATTCTATAACCGATCTTCTCTCGTTTAATTCTAATATGATGTCAACTTTAATTTACTGTTAGTTAGTAATTATTAGAGTGAAATTGTATCCTACAATAAAATGTTGTGAACTTTAAAAATTATATTAACAAAAATCATCATATTAAAAATGTATATAAGTGTAAGACATTAATTTTTCTTATCTAATAATAAAACAAAAATAATTAATTTATATAAATTACTAGCTGCTCAGAGCTCCTTCGTCGCTCTTCACATCTAGACGGGGGCTCCGCCCCCTGTACCCCCGAGTGGTACATAGTATTTGGTTGAAAGTAGTAAAAGGTTTTCATCCATTTTGTTTCAAACAATGTATAACATAAAACATTTATTTCTTATTGTGTGATTATTTAAAATATATTTTAATTTATTTAGTAAATTAATTATATATATTATTATTGAATATGTTATATCTATCTACTCGAAAGTTCTTGGCAGCTACAACCACATTTTTCCAAGTGTCCCCGGTGACCTCATCTTTCTTTGGCCAATAAATGCTGGAAAGAATAATCTGAATCTACTCTCATCTCCCAGGGTCATAGACCATGCGTGGCTCAACGGTACTCGAAAGTTCTTGGCAGCTACAACCACATTTCTCCAAGTGTCCTTATCCTGAACCTCTGTTCCATCTCTCATTCCCTCATCTTTCTTTGGCCCATAAATGCTGGGGAGAATCCTATTCTCAAATACTCTGAATCCACTCTCATCTCCTAAGATCATAGACCATGTCTCACACTCATATAATACAACAGACAAAATAATTGTTTTATATATTTTAATTTTCATTCCCTTTTATAATAATTTTGATGAGATAAGCCTCTTTTCTGCATGATAACAGGCGTTTCCCGATTGCAACTTCGATTTAAATTCTTCTCAAATATTATTATCCTTCGTGATTACATTCAATTTTTCTACAGATTCAAATTCTACATTTTGTTTGTTAATACTGCTCCTGTTTGTTTCTAAATATATTTATTTATCAATATTCATTTCAAACCTCATCTCTTTTCCTACCTCGATTAATTTTTCCTCGCTATCTGTAATTGCAATTGCCGAATCTCCTATTATATTTAAGTCGTCTGGGTAACCTAATATTTTACAATTGATTTCCACATCTTACTCTTTCTTTACTACCTTCAAGATAAATTTTAAGATCAAAATTTGAAAAAGTTTATCCGGATCTATTGAGTCATGCGTAGGTTTTACTAAAGTCTACAAATAATTAGTGAACAGAATTATTGAATTCGCGGTTTTTTTAATATCTGTCATAATGAAAATATCTTAATTAATGTTGATCGATTTGGCCTGAACCCGCAATGATATCGTCTAATATTTCCTCCGCCTATAGTTTATAAGTATTGTATATGTTATAATATAGTATAATATTTCTGTTAGAGACTTGAGACAATTTATAAAAATTAACGGTATAAAAGTATTGATAAAACTAAAGATAAATTAACAATATATACATTCATTAATAGTATTAATTTAAATTAATGGATTTATTTGATTTTTTATTATTAAGTTCATTTATTAATTTTTTTAGATCATAGTTAATTCCCTCCCTTAAAATAAAAGAAGTATTCAAATATAGAAAGAATAAATACAAAATAATTTAAGTTAAATATGATTTAAATATTTTATTATATTAATTAAAATGAGAACTTTTTTAGAATAAATTATTTAATTGAAATGATATTTGAATATTAGAATTTAAAATAAAAAGTTAAATATTATAATAATTCTTTGATTGGGAATTTCTTTTTTGTTTGTTTCTATGACAGCAAAAAAGTAAACAAATTACATACATACATATATACATACATACATACATACAAACACTCTCCTTTATATATATAGATATATAATTAATTTTAAATTTATTTTAATAATGAGATATATATATATATATATATATATATATATATATAACTAGCTGCTCCGAGCGCCTTCGGCGTTCTTCACACCTAGACGGGGGCTACCCCGAGTGATACATAGTATTTGGTTGAAAGTGTGTATGTAAAAGGTATTCATCCATTTTGTATCAATCAGTATAAGTAGATAAGACATTTATTTGTTTCCTTGTAAAATATATAATATTTTAATTTAATCAGTAAATTAATTATATATTATTATTGTATACTATCATCTCTCTCTCTCTCTCTCTCTCTATATATATATATATATATATTGCAACATTTCTGGAAAATGAAACACCCGCAGCTCAGCTCAGGAGTTACCTAAGATTCTAATTTCTTTTTTATTTTTCATCATTTGAGGTACCCTTCACCTCAGAAAAATTTGGTTACCTTACTCCTTGTATTTTAGGCTCTGGAGTTTTTGCGTACGGACGAACAGACTGTCGTATTAAATATATAGATGATGGTAATTTTTTTTTTTTATTTTACGTTTAACAATTTCATTATATATATTGACTTCTTCTTTTTATTTATATTGTAATTTTAACTATGATTTTCTTAATAATATTTTAAGAAACAAAATATACAAATAACTAGAGGGTAGCACTGAACAAGAACGCCTGAAATATAGGCAACTCGCTTGTCTCTCCCACGTTTCGTTTGCCACTCACTCTTGGTAACGATTCTTGACTTAGAACGCTTTTTGCTAATTTAAAAATTTTTGTAAGTTATTTATCTTTTAATTTTTTAAATCTATTAATACTTTCGATATACATCAAATTGTTTTATTTTAAATTAAGATATCATCTTGTCTGAGTAATTTGAAATAGAGAGTACATTTTAGTCTAATTAACTTGCAATTATCCACGTCCTATAATAAATATTTGATTTGAATAAACCTATATATATTTACATATATATATAACTCATCAGTGGTTTAGTGCTTAGCACAACTCCTTCCATAGTTATGATATTTTTAGGTTTTTATTCTATTGCCAGTTTCGTAAAATAAATTTAAATGTACAAATTATTTTAAAAAAAAATGCCACATTTCTGTCATGTATCATTACAGAAATTATTGATATCTTCATTTTTTCTTTTAGAAAATAATTATCTTAATTTAATTCTTTTATAATGTAAATAAAAAATTTAGAATAAGTAAAATTAGTTAATAATTAATAAATATTAATCAAACTACATAATTTCCGTCGTATGTATGTATCTATGTGATGTCTGAATCATTATGAAGTTAGTAGTTAGTTACAAATTCAGTATAAACTTGAATTGCAAACACCTTTTGCAACGGGTTCGTCTATATCAGTAGTTCTCAACCTTTTTTTTTTTAACGTGGCACACTTTTAACGGTTTAAAAATTTGGCTGTACACAAAGAAAAGAATAAGTGTAAAAGTTTATCATATTGAAAAAAGTGGTCCCAAAAAGGGTTTACCTTTTTTTTAGAACCAAATTGAAAAAATTTAAGAAAAAAGATCGGAAATGTTTAAGAGCCTCATAATCTCGCGGCACAGTGTTTGAGCATCACTGGTCTATATGTTATAAACATGAAAATAACTTTTGTTAAATATGATTTATATTTTATTTTATTTTTTTTTTGTAAATCTATGTATATATTTTTCTTATTCTGGTTAATAAACACATTAAAAAAAAGTGGTTAGCACGACAGTCTATCACAATGAAGACTCGAGTTCGGGCTTAGGGAAATTTAATAATTAATAATTTATCTTTGATCCTCAGGGTCTAACCGCAAATAATTATATATATACATATATATACAATATATTTACAACTAATTAAATAAGTATCAATAAACTAAGATCTACAATAAAGAGTAAATTTTATTACAACTAAAAAATCCTTTCTTTATATATTTTTTTTAAGAATAATACCATTGCTGAATTATAATTTTAATAATAATTAATACAAATTATATAAATATTAATTAAGGGGAAACTGGACCTTTGAATGGCTAAATTCCACGATAGATTGAAATTGTGTAGTTTGATTTTCATCTGTGATATTTTTTCTTTTTCCAAGATGCCAAACAGGGCCGATGGAGTTGACGGATCACTCTTCAACTACCAAGACAACAAAACAAATTACATCTCACAGCGCCCTTTATTAAATTGATGAATTTTCAAATGAATGGTTTTAATGGATTTGAAAACTGCTTTTGCCTTTCTGTATGATTATCTAATTTTGTTCAACAATGTTTAGTATACAAGAGTGCAGACATATTGTTGAATAAACTCAAGCTATGACAATTCCAAACTTAGCTTTCATTTACGTTGTCAATTTCTCCAACACAATTCGTGTCAAGATCCGAAACAATCAGGTTAAGTGATTCAGGGAAGGGGGACAGAATTGTCGCAATTGTACAATGAAATGACACAGTGCACGATTGTTTAATAAGATTTTCGCATTCATCTTGAGATATGCTGTAATAGCAAAGCCCGTGCCTTTTGCTCAAGCTCAGGCCTTAGGCAAATTGATCAAGTGCCTTCCAGTTAATTTAAATTCCACCCACTCACAGACACTTTCTTGCAATGAAATATATACTACCCATTTTTATTTTTATTTACGTTATAAATACTATATATATATATATATATATATATATATATATTTACATGGATATTAAGAAATGAAAGTAATGCAATTAACCAAAAAGTTGTAATTAAAAATTTCATGTAATAGTATTAATATTTATTAAATAAATAAGTAATAAATAAATAAATAACAATAAATAAATACTATATTGTGTATAAAAATCTAATCCTATACAGAAACCTGAACAAATTACCAAAACAAATAAATTTGATTCAAATGTGGTTTAAATAATGCACCAAAAGAATTCTTTAGGTTTCCGTTTTATTAAAGATTTATAACATCATTATAACATCATTATATAAAGTTTAGTGGATAGTTTATAACAATATTCAATTTTACAATTAGGGTAAACGTACCAGTAGTTGACCACTGTGCAAGTAATTGACCATTTGATAGAATTTTGATCAAAATAAGCTTTTTAATTTCAAGTCAAACTCGAGATATCACTAAATATCAAGAAGATCCTCTGCCGGATTGCTTAACAATGAAACAGAGACCAATTGCTAAGTTTATAATAGAATTGTGAATCTTTTAAAGGTAAGCGTTATTATATTTTAAGGTTAATTTTTTATACAAATCGTTAAGGATAAGCTTCACTTTATTTACAATAGATTATATTTTATTTAATAATAATTTCAAACCAAAAGTTAAATTCAATAGTTGATATTACAAATTATATTAATCAATTTGAAATATTTTCTTAAGTTCTTGGAGCCGGAGGCAGCTGATGTTAAATTGAATTTTATTAGAAAAATTTGTTCTTAGTTGGAATCGAATGCCGACTTCTTGTGTAGAAAGTTGCTAAGCTACACTCTCGGCTAGCTGCCTCTTAAAATATCACACAGATGAAAAGAAGTGTCTTGAAGTTAGTAATGAGGATCTAAAATTCAATGTTCAAAAAAAGATAAATAAATAATACGTACTTGGTGTTTTTTACGGGAGATTACTTTCCCGAAAAAATCATATAATTTACTGAAGAAGAAGCTACGATCTCATCAATGGATCAGGAGCTTTATGGAAATGTCCAAAAACTGCTCGATTGCAATTGGAAGTGCATAGTAGGCACCTCGGGGAATTAGCAAAACAAAAAATGTTTACTAATTACCGATCTATACTGTTAATACTATGAATAGTTTAAATAAATTATAAAAAAATTTAAAAAATATTAATAAAACCAATCCTTAGTGCATTTTATACCATATATTTTAAATCCATTTTAGATTCATGGTCAATTACTGGATCAAAATATGGTTAATTACTAAAACTTTAGATTTTAAAATGTTCAATTACTAGAACAAAAAATTCGTTTAGAAAAAAATTAAAAAAAAAAATATTTAAATATTCTTTAACCGAATATTCGTTTTATAGTGATAATTAAAATAGTTATAGAATATGTTAGCACTTGTTTTGTTGTTATTCTCACTTTTGTTACAGAATAATAATGTTTTTTATGAAAATTTCTCTAAAGGCGGTCAACTACTGGCACGCTTACCCTGTACTTTTCCTCATTGCGTTAAGTAACTTTCCAAGTCCTTTTAGGACTATTTTACATCAACTGATAGCATTAATTTTAAACATTTGCCCTTTTCAGGCTTTATATATTAACATGTTTTATTTTATTTTTACATAAATATGGATATAATATTAAAATTTATTCTTTTTTTTCTATTTTCTTTTATTTCCCGTAATTATTTATCACCATTATAACATATCCACAATCAAATTTCATACATTTTTAGATTTAAAAAAAATACAAACAACTTCAATTAATATCCATCAATATTTTAATTTAGTTTTGCTTCTTAAATGATTAAATAAAAATATGTTTTTTTTCATTCTCAATGATGTTGCTCATTTCATTTCCCTTTAGCACCGCCGTTAATTTTAAAAGCCAAGTAATAATATTTTCCACTCTTTTTTTTACATAAATAAAAAAAAAAAGTTATTTTATATTATTCGACGGCGGAACCCTATATACGCTTAGATTTAGAGATATAACTGTCAGGGTGATTTTAATAAAATCTAATAAATTTAACATAAAATATTTTAATAAAGAGAATCACAGAGCGGACAGAAAATAAATTATTAAAAATAAAGAGTTGGTATAAAAGCTAGAGTGAAAGTAATTTATTTTAAAAAAATGAGGAAGGGGATTTTTTTAAAATATAGGTAAAATTATATTTCAGAGAAAGGTTAACTTACTCTGACTCTGCTTCAAAAAAAAAAAAAAAACCGCTACTATTTTAGTTGATATATCATCTGTGTTTTATCTTAATTTATATTATTTTGCTATTTTTATTCTGTTAATTTTTAATAAAATATTCCATAATAGAATGTAATCCATCAATCTTACTTATTTTTCCTATTCTCTCCCAATTATCTCACATTTACCTTTTTATTGTCGTTTCGTAATAGATTTTCTTACAAAAATCATTATCCTTTCCTCAATCATTCAAGTCCCGTGACGAGTCACGTGGTCGGGCCATATCAATTTTTTTGATTTTATGACTATTTGTGTTTGAAAATGCGCATAAAGGTTATACAGTTATTTCAATTCCTTTGTGATTTCAATTTATTTAGCAAATTATAATTACTGAAAATTTTATTTTCAAATTTCCTGAATTTACCTCCAGAAAAATATAATAATGATTTTATAAAATTAAAGAATATTATTACATAATTAGAAACAAGTATACGAAATTTGTTGAAAAGAAAAGGTGAATTTTTAATTATTTCGAAAAGTATTTATTTATTTATTAATATCCATTTTGTCCCCTTTACAGTAATTCCTCTCAGATAAAATGCACTTATGCTTCTTCCAATCTTCGAAGCAGTTCTGAAATGTGCTTTTCGGTATGGTCATCAGCTCGTTCTTCGATTCCGACTTTATGTCATCGATTATGACAAAACACTTTCATTTACTTGGCTTCAGTTTTGGGAATAGGAAAATGTTGCAAGAGAGCCAAATCTGGTGAATACGGTGGTTGAGGCATGATTACAGTGTTGTTTTTGGACAAAAAATCACGAACAAGCAATGATGGTGAGCTGGTGCATTATCGTGATGCAGAATCGATGATTTGTTTTTCCACAATTCCGATCGTTTGGGCTGTATTGCTTCACGCAAACGTTTCATAACTTCCTTGTAGTATTCCTTATTAACAGTACGCCTTGCTGGTAAGAACTCATGATGCACCTCGCCATTGTAATCGAAGAAAACAGTGAGCAAAACCTTCACATTTGATTGAAAATGTAAAAAAATATAATGTAATCACGAACAATAATAATATTTGAGAAGAATTTAAATTGAGGTTGCAAACGAGTAACGCCTGTTATCATGCAGTAAAGGGGTTTATCTCGTCAAAACTCTTATCAAGGGGATCAAAATTAAAAAATAAAAAGCATTTATGTATTTAGAGTATTTGAGAATAAGATTCTTCGCAACAATTATAGGGCAAAGAAAGATATGGACACCACCGACTGGTGGAGACTGTATTACGAAGAATTGCATGACCTCAATTAATCTCCAAACCTAGTTAAGGCTATAAAATCGAAAAGGCTGGGATGAGCAAGGCACGTGGCTAGAATGAGATACGAACAAACGCCGAAAAATATATTTGTAGGGAAACCGATTGGGAAACGGCCTTTTGGAAGACCAAGGATGAGGCTTTTCTCCTGTATGAGTTAGTAAGTGATCTTTAAAATTACATTTTACTCTAAATTTCTTCTGACAATAGTTACACTCAAAAGGCTTTTCTCCTGTGTGGATTAATAAATGAGTTTTTAAACTAAATTTTTGAGTAAATTTCTTTTTACAATAGTTACACCCAAAAGGTTTTTTTTCTGTTTGAGTTTTTTTTTAAATTAACTTCTAAATTACTTGATTATTTGATTGTAGTTATACTCCCAATACATTTTAGCTGTATGCATATGTATATATATAATTGAGAATTTAATTTATATTTTTTTTTTTCATAATTTTGTTATTGCTTTTCACTATATTATTTGTCTTTTCTTATTCTATTACGTCACTCCATGAATTTTATTATATCTTTTGAACAGACCTCGCTTATATAGAATAATTATAGGTGAATTAAGATATCAGATATTTGATATGGATTTATTAATGAATAAATCAACCTTGTCGACTTAAATGAAATAATAGAACAACAAACCGGTAAATAGTGGAGTTCTGTATTCTGTCAGTGGGTGTCCATCTTCCACAAATCACTCCTTGTTTTATCCAGCTTTCTTTCCTTTTTCCTTACGAATGGATTCAAACTAGAAAATAAACTTATGTAAAACAATTTAAGACCGATTTAGCATCGATCAAAAAGCTTAGAGCGCCCGCGTCGACATGACAAGAATAAATAACCTCAAGGGGGTTGGTTTACACCCCATCCAACAGCATTTTACCACCCTATACCCAACCCTCTGGGGGCAAAGGTCGCGTCGCAGCTGACATGTGTTGAGATACAAAATTAATTTCCGGACGCAATTTTGAACCCTATCTCACACCTAACACCCTTCCCCCCCTATCTACACACACCCTGACACACATACCATTGGGCAAGAAAATATATCAACCCAAAAGCTCAAGTCGCTTCCACCTCAGTTCTTTTCTAGTAATATTTAAAAAAAAAAAAAAAGAATCGGCAGTATAGAAAAAATGGACTCTAACGAGACTTAAATCATACTGAAAATAGACTCTGACAGCAATACACAAATCTCAGCTGCCTATACCGAAGTACAATAATTGGAGCGGGGAATAATTCTAACTCGATTTGGAAGTAAAAATATACCCAAACATACACATATCAGTTCTGAAATAAAAAAAATTCTAAACCGAAGATTTATGGATAAATAAATAATATAATATTCCAGGAGGGTGAAATATATCCGTATACAATCCAATTGTAAAAGATGCCAATAGAGATATATAATGTTTACACTGAAAAATATTTTCTTACATCTTTTGTGATCATTTCTCACATGACAATAAAAATAATTATATTTTCATTCTTCTTCTTATATAATTTATAATTTTAATTTATATCTGAAAAAATTTAATTATCATAATAATGATATATACGTATAGGTGGATAAATTAAAGGATGTTGAAATAGCGAATTCGAACCTGTGGGGCGCACGCTCCTAGGGGCGCCAACACTTTAATGAAGGAGGTCGAGAAAATATTATTTAAAACAATTTGGAGTGTCTCCACTCGACTATCTCGCAATTGAATTAAATAACATATATTATATTTAAGTTAAATTTAATTAAATTATAAATTAAAATTAGTAAATAATATTTATTAAACCAGCGCGTATTTGACTCTTTGTTGATGGCACCACGTCACATGCTGGCGCGTGATTGCCAGTCAACGTATTAAAAATATAATTCTAGCACTTTCAGCAATTCAATCAAGCTGAAATTTTATATATATATATATCAGTTTCATACAATTTAATCAGGTGAAAAACTATCAAACATATATCTTTATTTTAACGGTCAGTTTAAAGGGAAAAAAATGAAAACGTGGTAGGTGATGACCCTCTTCCGAAAGTGCTACATTTCTGAGAAATTGATAGAAAACTACGAATTTTGAATAATGCCCGTGTACCAAATTTCATGATTCTAGCTCAAACCGTTTTTGCGTAATCTTGTCTACACACACACACACACACACACACACACATAGAGAGAGAGAGACAGACAGACACAGACATTTTTCTCAACCTTAGTGAAAATAACTCTGGGACCTTCAAAACGTATAAAAACATCAAAATCTCGACATCGAAAATTTTCGTGATCGCAATACTATCTCTGACGAAATAGGATACTGAATGGAATGCACACATTCAAATAGATATACTCTTATTTTAGCAGTCAGTTAAAAATAATTTAAAAACACAATCCAAAATATACTCAATATGCAATATTGTTGTATACATTTTATTTTAATGAGTCAGATATGTAGATGTACTGTGGATAAAGGGGGAGGTCTGAGGTTTATCCACACTGTATCTACGTATCTGACTCATGAATAAGTTTATTTTATTTTAATGAAAACTATGTTTGTAAACTAGGCCGGGAATATTGAAAAGTTGAGAAACGTTGGCTTAAAACATGTATAATATTTATGTTAAAATTTCAAATTTGGATTTTTGATATTATGTTCCAATCTACCAGATATCTTTAATATAATGTGAGGAACTAAGTATATATGAACTTGAGTTCCGACCATCGTGGTTTGTACTTGTCTAGTTGTGTCCTATCACCCCTTAACACATGGCCATTAGTTTTAGAACCCGCTGTAAAATTTATAGTTATTAATCTAGTATGTTATCATACTATCATATATATATACTCATAAACTTGCATCCACATCAATTTTAGATTCAAGTGATCTTAAAACGTATAATCCCGTTGAAATTTAAAATTAAATTAATTAATTAGATTAATCACTTCCACGTTAATTGATCTGTTTATAAATATGTATTATATATTTTAATATCATTAATATTTAAAGAATTTTTTTTTTAAATATATTCGTAAATCAACTTAATAAAAAGAAATTCACATTAAATTAACTAAAAGAAGAGAAGAATCGTTCTCCTTCTCTTTTCTTCAATCTTTATAGGATTTCGATCGTACAGATGATGATCGTTTGAGAAGTTGGATAAGTTTTGATGGGATTCGATATAAGAGTTACACTTTGATAACTAGAATTCTTTGATTATCCATTCCTTTGTAACGGCATTTCAATCCACACTAACATCTCGTTTCAGCTAAAAACAGATTAACCAGGATTGTTTTCAGATATTCATTTGTCTACTTAATCAATATATCTTATATATTTTATAACATAATTATTTATTTATGTATAAATAATATAATAAATTAATATTAACACCCTATGAGCGGGGCGGGTATTTGTACCCGTTGCGGGGACTGTCACATATAAGCGGGGCGGGTATTTATACCCATTGTGCCACTTATATCTTATCTTATTATGCTAGCTAAAATTGTATATATCTATATATCTATATATCTATATATCTATTTATCTATAACCATTGGTTCTCAAAAACCGCTCTAACGATTTTTTTCAAATTCACACTAGATATAGTATTTATAAAGAAAAATTGAGTTTTATTGATCACATCTCTTGAAACTTACAGCTTCATTATTAATTTCTTAATTGAAAATTATATATGGGTGTGACGTCATCAATTTTACTTCAATTAATATTTTTTTTATATTTAAAATATTTTAAAATAAAATAAATTTCGAAATAAAATTAAAAATATTTATTTTTAATAATATATATATATATATTTATTAATCTATTTATTAAACAACAAAATAAAATACGGATGGTTGACTCCCGCTTTTTTTTAAATGAATTGTATTAACATTTTTTTATATTTAAAATATTTTAAAATTCATTATTTAATTTCGAAATAAAATTAAAAATATTTATTTTTAATAAAATATATATATATATTTATTAATCACTCTCAAAAAAAACAAAAACAAAAAAACATATAATTCTTGCAAAGAGAGTAAAAATGTCATGTTAATTAACTAAATATATCAGTCTAATGGGTAAAAGCACTGTTTTGAATAGTCAACTTAGCAGGATCGAAACCGGCGGAAAAAATTTTTTTTTTTTTTTTTATCTATTATTTTCTAATAAATTACTATTTTATATTTATTTATTCATTGTTCTTTTATTAAATTTAATATTTATTAATATTATTTATTATTAATTTATATATGGACAAATGACACTCATATTGAAATTTGACTCCAGCCTTTTTTTTAAAAGATATTGTATTAATATTTTTTTTATATTTAAAATATTTTAAAATTTTTTATTTAATTTCGAAATAAAATTAAAAATATATATTTTAATAATATTTTATAATTATAAATTACGATATATATTTATCATTCTTCCAATAAAAAAAAAATATTCATGCACTTAGAAACATATCTAATAATACATATTTATGTATTATTGAGGACCCCAAGTTCCATTCATTTTAATCAGATTGATGCAATGATGCAACATTTAATAATTGTAATCAATAATTAAAGAATTGTATATCAGCTCGGTGTCCCATTATCAGCCAAACCCAATATAATAATGAATTATTTTTTTTTAACTTAATTACCTAGCCGAGGCTCGGGGTCCCAGTGTGATCTTAATATATTGTCAGAATTAGATAAATAATGTAGAGAGAAAAATTATTTAAAAATAGATATTTATTTAAATGAAATAAAATTATTTAATTTACAGAATGAAAATGTCTATAATAATGTCTAAACATTTTTTCGAGCGACAGCTCGGTATCCCAGGTATTAATATTACCAGCCAAACCCAATAATAATGAATCATTTTTTTTAACTTAAGTACCGAGCCGAGGCTCGGGGTCCCGGTACTGAGGGATATATATTAGTTATCGTTTAAAATAAGTAATTTTAAGTGACACAAGGGAAAATATATATTATATAAGTGGCAACGGGTATAAATACCCACCCCGCTTATAAGTGGCAGTCCCCGCAACGGGTACAAATACCCGCCCCGCTCATAGGGTGTTATAATCAGAAAGTTTTAAGTCTATCTATAATCTACAGATTTTTTCATTTTCATAAAATAAAATACAAATGACGTGCTTTCGTGAAAAACTGCAATATTTTATTTTTAAAATATACCTTTTTCAAAATGGCATAAATTATTATAACAATATTAAATGTTAAACTCGACCGATCGATAATTTTAAGTTTTCATATACTTATTTTTAATCTGTAAGGTGTAAGAGACAACTTTGTGTCGTCATTGGTAGGCAAGAAACCAACATGGTTATCAATTTTATGGCATATGATTGTGAAAACTGAAATTGCACTGTCAAGGCATTTCCAGTAAATAATTGTTTAATTGGGTCTTAAAAATTATAAAATCCGTCCCAGGTATTTAAAATTTCCATTGCCTTTGCTTATCTCAACAAGTTCCAATGCCAGCATGCTGCGGTTTTGTCTACCAAACTACCGGATGTAATTATAAACAGTGTTTTCTCCTATAATCATGAAATTATAAATTTTTTTTTAAATATTACAAAAAAATTACAAAAAATTTAGCCAATCACACTAATTTTTATTTTTTTAGGATATGAATAAATAAAAAGAAAGCAAAATAAATAATAATATTAATTTCAACAATTTTAACAAAAATAAAATATAATTTTATTTCTTAATTTTTTTTTTAAAAATTTAAGTAAAATTAATTTTTTTTTAGTCATCAGGCCAACCTTGACAATTATTTAGAATATAGATTATTAATTTTTTTAGAATAATTTATTAAATTCTGGACTTTGGTGGAATTTTATTTTATTTATTTATTTTTTTTATTATAGAATATGACATGTTTTATATATTTTCTCTCTCATTAATTTATAAGATAAAATTTTCAATTTTTTTATCCTATTTATAATTTAATTATAACGTATTTATACAAATAACAACGGATGTTTACTTTGTTAAATGCCATTTTGTTTCAAAATCTCTAAAGCTTCCCCCTTTCCAAGTTAATCGAATCAATACAGTATATAACTAAATCATGAATATTCTTCTAATAATTAAACATAAAATTAAAGGTGAGTTTGTGACAAATTAGAAAAAAAAAGAATAATTATTTTTCAAAAGTGAAAATATCAAATTTTTACTCAATGTCAATGAAAAACTAATTTTATTTCTTTTGGAAATTAAGAAATCAATTTAGATACATGTTTAAGGTAATTGTTTACAAAACGAGAAGCTTCAGGTATTTTGATGTCACTTTGGCATTGGATTCCTTTTATAATTCCAAAGAAACTTTATTTATGCAATATTTCTTGGTCTCTTCTAGTTTACGAGATAAAAATTATTAAATTTTGACAGTTAAACTAATATAGTTATAATGAGCAGCCATTTAATAATGTCTTATTGACTAATTTTCGGATTTTTTTTCGGTTCGGTTTGGATATAGGAAAATTATTTAATTAATTATTATTTTAATTGCTCTATATCTAATCCTAACCTAAAAAAAAAGCCTAGAAAATTAGTGGAGCTCTCTGATGGTCAAATATTAAAACATGGTAGCTAAATAGAATATCAATGGATTTATATGCAAACTCTAATCCTATTTATCTCGTAAACAAGAAAAGATCGAGAAAATCTTGTAAGAAAAGTTTCTTTGGAATTAAACAAAGAACCCACAGGTAAAGTTTCATCCATGAAGCTTTCCGTTTTGTAAACAATTACCATTTTTAATATTAATAATTGTTTGTCTTTTTTTTATTAGTAAAGTGAAAATCGTAATCATGGATATACAACTGTAATAAAAACAAAAATGAATTGAAATCCATTTTAATGCATTCTAAATAAATAGCTTTACTTTCAGCAGTAAAAATATCTATTTTTATATAGATCTTTATTTTGTGTGTAATTGTTCTATATTATTCATTTATAATAGTTTTTTTTTGTTAATATGGGAGAAAAATATAGAATAAGAGAGAATAAAAAAAATAGCAACCTAGAAAGGATTAATTAAGCGATCACTCTTTATGTCCTCATTTTGTTTTGGGGGTTTAGTTTCAAAATAAACTTGATCATCGAGTGGACAGACGTCTTCCAAAACACCCAATCAATCATCATAAAGTGGCTGACTTGTTGTTTTTACTTACGTTTTATTCTTGTTATTTGATATTTATTTAAGGACTATTTGTCAACCTTACATTCCATTAGCTCTTGATCTTACCCTTTTTTTAATCACTCAGAACAGAACAGAAATATAACAAGTATATTAGATTAACTAGGGATAATTATATTATACTAGAAAGGAATTTCATTCCTTCCAAAAAAAAAACACATTTATTATTTTTTTTACTATCTCTGACGAGATAGTATTGCGATCATGAAAATTTTCCATGTCGAGATTTTGATGTTTTTATACGTTTTGAAGGTCCCTGAATCATTTTCATTAAAGTTGAGAAAAATGTCAAAAACGGTTTGAGCTAGAATAATGAAATTTGGTACACGGGCATTATTCAAAATTCGTAGTTTTCTATCAACTTTTGAGAAATGTAGCTCAACCGGAAGAGGGTGATTACCTACAACGTTTTGATTTTCTTTCCTCTAAAGTGACTGTAAAAATAAAGATATATGTTTGATAGTATTTCACATGATTAAAAATTGTGTAAAACTGCTGTATATAGAATTTCTCTCCAACGACAAAAAATTTACCGCCCTTAGTTATACTAAAATATTTTAATTGATTTTTTTCGAAATTACTGACTGATAACTATTGATTTTTAAAATAGGATTAAAAGTTACTTATAGTTGGAAAAAGATATTTTTGGATTTAGCGTAAACTTTTAGAAATTTTTTTCGAACTGTATTTTTTGTTTTCTTTCTTACAAGAATAACAGAATAAGTTCATTAAATGGAATGCTATATAGTATATAAAATTATTCATTTTGTATATTCTATATATATATTACAGGTTGAGTTTTAATTAACGAACAAATTGAATACAACACAAATAATTTTCTACAAAGGCATGCAGTAAGTATCAAATGGTTGCCTTCAGTTAGGATTAAACATTTATTTCTTTCAATTTAACCGGACATCGTATTATTATTAAACGTAGTTATATCGTTTATGGAATTTTAATATCTTATCTTATTATACTAGCAAAAATTGTATATATATATATATAAATATATATTTGTATTTTTGAGATATTAAATCGCTCTAAGAATTTTATTGAAATTCAGACAATAGATTTTTTATAAAGAAAAATTGGTCTATATTGATTTCAGCCTCAGGAAAAATCATCTTTGTTAGTGTTTTTCTTAATTTAAAATAGGAATTTTAATAATAAATTAGCTGGAGTGTCTCCACTCGACTATCTCGCAATTTGAATTGGATTAAATAACATAATATATTATATTTAAATTAAATTTAATTAATTATAAATTATAAATAATAAATATTAAACCACCGCATGTTTGGCTTTTTATTGATGGCACCATGGCACGTGTTGGCGCGTGAGATTTGCAGTGTTAAAAAATTAATTCTGGTACTTTCAGCAATTCAATCAAGCTGAAATTCTATATATAGCAGTTTTATACAATTATTAATCATATGAAAAATTATCAAACATATATTTTTATTTTTACGGTCACTTTAGAGGAAAAAAAATCAAAACGTTATAGGTAATGACCCTCTTCCGGTTGAGCTACATTTCTCAAAAGTTGATAGAAAACTATGAATTTTGAATAATGTCCATGTACCAAATTTCATCATTCTAGCTAAACCCGTTTTTGCGTAATCTTGTCTACATACATACACACACACACACACACACACACACACACAGACATTTTTCTCAACCTTAGTGAAAATGATTCAGGAACCTTCAAAACGTATAAAATCATCAAAATCTCAACATCGAAAATTTTCATGATCGCAATACTATCTCTGGCGAGATAGTAAAAAAGGGCGCCGGACAGCGCTTCCTTAAATACAAAATTATAAATAAAATAAAATTAAAAATATTTATTTTAATGATATTTTGTAATCAAATTATAAAACATATATTATGTTATATCCACATGCCATACTTTTCTGTCTTTTTTAATACGTACGTTTAATAGTTATATGTTTTATGATTATTTTTTTTTAATTTATGTTCTTTTAAATTATTTGAAAATGTTTCATATATTTTATAATTGTTTCATTAATTTATTTTAAATTAACTGATAATCTTAATTTTAAATATTCATAGTTTTTTTTAAAAGTACCGAGTGGCGGCTCGGTGAACCAGGTACTTCTATTAAAGACGTCAAACAGTGCATGACTCACATCCTCATGGTTTACGTCTTGGGAATGGAAAGGGAATATCCCTATAGGGTGTATGGAATGAAGTCCAACAAGCCAGTGGGATCAAAATTGAGAAGCTACTTGATAAAAGTAGCGACTGCGATCAAGGAAACCAATATAATGGTTAAGAGGATCCGTTACACTGATCATAGAACACCACTACTCTTATAGGCGTCGACAGACTTGATAGCCGCTAACCTTTTGAAGAATTTTAAAAGTCAGAGTTCATTATTATTATTTATTTTATAAAAAATTATAATTATTTTATTTCAGAATTAAATAACGAAGGCATATTGGTTTATTTCTTATTTTATTTCTAGTTTAAAGGTTAAATTAAATATATTATTTATAAATATTGGAATTTTTTTTTGTAAAGCTCATTTTTATTTATCTATCAAGTTAAATGTATGCAAACTTTTTATTTTTAAAATTGAAGGAGTTATTTGATCGGTTAATCTAATAACCCTTACGTCAATATCAATACTTATTTTGTATTGAATCTTATTAAAGCAAGTCATATATATATATATATATATATATATATTATAAATAACTAGACCATTCAATTGAATTGAGAAGACTCCTCATTTCAGAGTGCAAACACTAAACGATTTTCTTCTTGGAATTGAGTTCTGTCTTCCCTTTCAATTCAGAGGAGGTTTTAAGAGAGAAGTATGTAGGTTAGCGTTCGAGAAAATCCTCACCCCTTTCCTTCTCTATTCCACCTTGTTGTTTCATTTGGAGACAGTATTAGGCAAACGGTTTGGAAATATCTGGAAAAATGGCGGACAAGAAAAGAAACCCTGTCTACCACTTCGAACAATTCAATTAGATTACTAGAGTACACAGATTTACTTTTAAAATTCATTACATTTTCTTCACCACCTCTCACCTCAACTATTTACATCAAAATTATTAATTCTATAATTTGTTTAATATACGAAAATATAATCAAATTTATTTTATTTTTTTTTTTTTTTCATATCAAGAGAAAATATAATTTAGAAATATTTTTAATTGATTGTAGATTAGAAATGAATTTCAATTATTTAATAAAAATATATTATATTATTATTATTATTATTATTATTTACTCCTAGTCCCGGGTTCAGGTTCCGGCTCTAACTGGAGTCTATGTCCCATAGGGACGATGCAAAAATAGCGACTCCGATCAAGAAAATCAAGATAAAGCATCTACTGATCATAGAACTCCTTTACCCCGCTTAGGTGTGGTCTTTTCTTAGGATGTACAAAAAATAAAGGATTACTTTTATATTATTATTTAGAAAAATATAATTCAATAATATAATATAGTATGGAAGACGAAGAACGCGGTTGTTGGACAACGTAAGAAAGGATGTGAGAGAGATTGGAGAGGGAAGGGGTTGGCTGGTTCTGGCACTTGAAGAAGTGTGGTTGCTGCGGCCATTTCGAGATCCGTAGAGCCACAGAGATATATAGAATGGGCTTAAAATAAGATCTAAAATGATCCATAATGGAATTTCCATCTGTATTAAAATTAAATTAAGAATTTTAAATTAACACACTATTTGATTATATATATATAATTTTAATAAATATAATTATATATAATTTCTACTATATATATATATATATATATATATATTGATTTATTGAAATTTATATATACATCATTATATACTCGTATATTTAAATTCAATAATCATAGCCTTTCATGTCTATATAATAAAAAATTATATATTATTATTTTTATTATTAATATGATTAAATTAATAACATTTTAGAATATTAAAAAACAAATTATAAAAACAACTTTATATATATATATATATAAATTATTTTAAGTAAATTATTTTTAACATTATCTTTAAATTTGTTATTATATTTTTATCTATTTACAATTTCTGTGAAATCTTTCATATTTATTTATATATTTTTATTTTTTTAATTTTATTTTTATCTAAAATGATTTATTTCATTTGATAAAAAAAAAAAAAAAATAAATAACAGGAGAAAGGGCAATGTCAAGAAAAATGGCCACTTTTCTTTTCATCGGGCGACCAGTTATTTTCTCTAATTACCAGGAAATTTGATAAATATTTTTTTCATAGAAAACTTGTTTATAAAAATATATTTATAAATAAACTTATAGAAAAAAAAAATATATAGATTTCGATCGAATTGCCAAGCAGTCATTTGTCAAGCTAACAAACCACTCTTATAAATATAAGAGAATAATGAATTAATAATTCATTATTCATACTAATTAAAATTTTAATTTTTAAAATGAGTTTATTACAGTTATAGATGTATATCAATAATTTATTAAATCATTTTTTACATCAATGTACTATTTTTAAATCGTAGTTTTGTTTATTTGTTTGCATTTAGTTGTCCAAGATGATCTCTGGTTGAATAATTCACCGTTGAGTTGCCATGGGTAAATAATAATTAATTTTATACACTTAACTTTAATATAAATATAGCCTATATATATATATATATATATATATAACTATATTAGTTTAAAACAAAAAATACAATTTTCATCTATGTATTATATACATATCTTAAGTAATTCATTTATTAATTAAAATTTTAAACTATTTATTATGTTTTTACATTACATTTTGAAAAGAACTTAAGTATAATTAAATTTTGTTTTTAATTTTTAGTAAACTAATATCGATTATATTTTCAGGTTAATGAGGAAAAAATGAAAGTAAAGAGAAGAATCCTGAACGCATTTTCAAAATATTGTGACTTCCAATGGGCTGATACATCATTTCATTTTTCATTTGATGTTATCTAATATAAAACTGTAAGTACCAAAAGAAGTATTATCTTCGGTAATTATCCAGATTAGATGGCATGTCATGGATTTGAATAAAACTTTACTAGTGGATTTCTTTGTAAATTTCAAAGAAACTTTCTTTATGCAATTTTCCCGGGACGCTTCTAGTTTATGTGATAAAAATTATTAAATTTTGATAGATTAGCTGATTATGAACGTTGAAATTTGCAGACAATAAGTAATGATTTATTGACTAATTAATTAATTTTTTAATTTTTCGATATTCAATCTGAACTGAAAAATACTAAAAAATTAGTGAAGCCTTCTTGTAACTAAATCAATAAACCATTATAAATAGAGCTAAATTGAAATTATATGCAAATTTTAATAATTTTTATCACGTAAACTAGAACCGACCCGAAAAAAATTGCATAAGGAAAGTTTCTTTGGAATTAACACTGGTAAAGTTTTATCCAAATCCAAATCATGACAACTAATCTGGACAATTACCTTATCCTCAATAAAATTGAATTATTTTTCATCTTGTAGTTTTGATTAAAAATGATTTATTGAAAAATAATTATGTTAATTCTAGTTTAGACCAATTAATAATGAATATGATTTTTCTCTTTTTTTTTATTGATCTCTTCTTCTTTATCTCTTATATTACTAAAATATCAAATAAATATAAAAATAGTGACACACTCCCTCTTCACGAGTCTATGAATCTGGCATAATTTTAATATTATAAAATAATATATCTATCTTTAAATATCATTTAATCTCTATTTTCACTTAATTCATAAATTTTTACTTCTTTTTGGATGTTGTGGAGAAATTTTTTTTTTTTTCAATTTATACCAGCTGATAAAATAAAGAAAAAGAAAATAGTAGTTTAATAATTTTCTATTGTGTAATATTTTAAATTTATATTTTTTTGTATTCTTTGTCTTATTTTCATAATGAACCTGTCATCTTGATATTTCTAAGAGATTTTCAAACATTATTAACATTTATTTAATATTATAATATTTTTGAAATTTGTTTCATAAAATTATTTTCAAACCAATTTTTTAATCCAAAATCAATTACAAGGGTCATTTAATAAGTAAAGAGACAAATGGCTATATCTCAAAAATGGTTTATTTTAATTTTACAAAATTCATTATTATTTTTTCAACATAATCATCCCCCCCCCACCACCACCACAGTTATGCATCTTTCTTGCAGCTTTCTAATTCTCTTGTCGAAGAGTTCTTTCGTTTTACCTCGAAGCCATTTCTGCACCACTTCGGGGTTCATCTCCTACACTTGTTCGGCCACTTTTAAACCGATCAACCCACTTGTAAAAATTCGCACGATTCATACAAATTTTACCATACACTATCAACATTCTATATAAAATTTCACTTGGTTTGACACCTTCTGCATCTAAAAATCTTAGACAGTGCTGCTCTTTTAAGGTGCAAACTTCTAGTGGTGCCATGGTGAACTGAAAATTTTGTGGTTATGTTGACATAAAATGATAAAACAGCTGATCAGATCATATTCCAAGGTTGTCAACTAACACCCCCGAAAAGATGTTACACATTCATTGAATAGCTTTAAAATTATCTTACATTTAAATTAAATGCATGCCTAGTTATAGTACAACTTAAATTAACAAAAATCGAATCTATCTAATCTCGATTTTTTTTTATTTTATTTATTATTTTTTTATTTATTTTTTTTATTTTTCTACCAAAACTTTCTTCATAATTGATATTATAATTTAAGCTTCCGACAACAAGTTGACGTTGATTGTTGTTTAATTAAATTTTCTATATATTACACAGCGTTTTGACTCTTAATACCCAAAAGTGTTATCTAGAGTTATTGATAATTAATATTTAATAAAGAGAGAATGAAAGAGTTATACTCTCTAATTTAGTGGCCTTGGTAGATTTTTAGAAAAAGATTTAAATCTTATTACGTTCTATGATATTCTTTAATAAATCTATCTTCTTTATACATTTTCAAAATAATCAATTAATTTATAAATTATAATAAGATATCAATTAGTATATTTCAAAATAATTATTCAGATGAAAAAAGTAAATTAATTAATAAAAATTAAAATTGAACAACATGGAATTTTGAATGGGGTGAAAATAAATTCAAAAATGTTTTGAATTACATAGGTTAAAGTATACAGTCGTTGGCCCCGAGGCAGTCATTGGTCACCTATCACTAAAACACAAATTATAAGAGATTTTTATTTTAAAAATTGGGATATTAACTATGGTTATGTAATCATTTGTTGTTTGATTGTATAATCATTATAGAATACCTAGTCAATAACTATAACAGGGGGCCAATAACTGTATTTTTTAGGATTTTTCTTTTTAAAAGGTGCTTATTGAAAATATCATGAGGAAATGATATTTTTTTTTATTCATTGAAATGTTCATAGTATCTATGTTCTGCAAACTTAATTTGACACAGATTGTTCTGCAATTTTCACAAATATGCATTAAAGACTGCTAGGAGTTGCTTAAGGGGGCAACGTCTGTATGCTTTACCATACACAAATAATTTATAAATTAATCATAATAATAAATACCATAATATTAATGAATTCATAATTGAAAAATCGGGAGTGTCTCCACTCGATTATCTCGCAAATTAAATTGGATTAATTAACACATATTAAATATATTTAAATTAAATTTAATTAATTAAATTATAAATTAAAATTAATAAATAATATTTATTTAACCAGCCCGTGTTTGGCTCTTTGGTGATGGTACCAAGTCACGTGCTGGCGCGTGCTTGTCAGTCAATGTGTTGAAAAATTATTTCCGGCACTTTCACCGATTCAATCAAGCTTAAATTCTATATATAGAAGTTTTATACAATTTTTAATCATGTGAAAAATTATCAAACATATATCTATATTTTTACGGTCAGTTTAGATTAAAAAAATTGAAAACAGGGTAGGTAATGGTCCTCTTTCGAATGAGCTACATTTATCAAAAGATTATAGAAAACTACGAATTTTGAATAATCCCCTTGTAGCAAATTTCATTATTCTAGCTCAAACCGTTTTTGCGTAATCTTGTCTACACACACAGAGAGAGAGAGTGACATTTTTCTTAACCTTAGTGAAAATGACTCAGGGACCTTCAAAACGTATAAAAACATTTAAATCTCGACATCGTGATCGCCATACTATCTCTGACGAGATAGGAAAAACAACTGGGGATTTTTAAAAGAAAATTAGGTGAGAACAACAAATTGAATGGAGATTGTGTAAAAATTTTAGAGAAAACAATTTTTGAATTCATTAGAATCAAGAATTGTTTACAAAACGGAAACCTTCATGGGATTTGGATGAAACTTTGCCAGTGGATTCCTTTTTGCAATATTTCTCGGTCTCTTTTACTTTATGAGATAAATATTATTAAAGTTTGACAGATAAACTAGTTATAAATGAGAAGCCATATTTTTGTAATTAAATATTTGTAAACAATTAGCGATTTTATATAAATATTATTTTTCTTCTCACTTTTCTTCAAAATTAAAACATTCTAATTTATTTTGAGCAAATCTTAAATAAAAATTTATTATATTAAAATATAATTAAATTTTATTTTTAGATTTATTATTATAAAAAATTAGAGATGATTTTTTTTATTTTATTTATTTCTTTTCTTTTTTTTTAAGTTTATGTCACTTTATAATTGGAATTAACAAAAAAATATTTCACAAACTTGACATATAATCGTGTGCAACGAGACGTTTTACGTTTGGATCAATACTTTATATAAATGAATAAAATTATAACATTCGTTGTTACCCTCCACCAAATATAATATTTAAAAAAGAGCCAGTTTATCTGCATTTATTATTTTGGATGAATTAATACAATTTCTATTTAGAGATTGAAAAGAACACTTAATTATTTAATTTAAAAAAAAATAAAGAGAATAAATAAATGTGAAAGACTGAGAAACATTGTTTTTGTGTATAGCAAAATTTTGAATAAACTGTATATATAATACAATAGTCATAGGCGGATTAAAGGCCGGGCGGACCGGACGGCCGCCCGGGGTCCACCAGCCCGAGGGGCCCACCGAAACCTAAATAAAAATATTTCCTTAAAAAAAATTTAAAAAAACTGTTGAGTTTATGGATAATCGGAGTTTAAATAAAACAAGTTATTCTTGATACAGATCTTTATTGAACAACAGATCTTTATTCAGTCTAACTTAAGAAAAAATAATCAATTTTAACGTTGAAAAAAAAGGTTGAGAATCACTGGTCTAAAAATCTTCAGAGGTAAGCTTATCTAAGAGTTGCCAAACTAACAGGGGTTCTGGTCTTCTTCATTTCTTAGATGGTCGTTAAATGAGGATCCCTCATGAAGTCGTGGTCGAGGATGTGATGATTATTTTAACTTGATGTGGTATATTGTTTAGTTGAATAACATGAATAAGTCTAGCTGAAGGATAATTTATTATGATCTTCTTTTACTACTCATTGGCGAACTGGTCCACCTTTTCTTTCTTTTATGGTACTACTCAATGAAATTTGAAATACAACTTGGCACAGATCTTAATTTTCACATATTATTCATTTAAAAATCGCTCGGGTATATGTGTGGTATGGACGAGAATGAGTTGGCGAAGCGAGTCTTGGTGGGCAAACCTGGTGACCACAGGAAAATTGAAAGACCGAAGCTTAGATGTCGACGGACTTTAGAATGAAATAATTAATCATTTTTCTTCTTACTCTTCTTAATAGACGCTTGCAATAGATAATTAATTGATGATGGATTGATACTAGCTCATCTTCGGCCTTCCTCTGCTTCTTGTTCCTTGTGGACAATTGATAATTTAATGATTTAAATTATAAAAAAAATTCTAATAATTTTCATATTCGAAAATTGTATTGTAAAGAAATGTCTATCTGTGAGATTTGTTTTGATATTAAAAGCTATTTCAAAGGTTGAATAAGAGATAAATTATAATAATAATAATAATAATAAATAGACTCTTAGGAGGTGGCTTGGCCGAGAGTGTAGCGTGGCAACTTTCTACACAAGAAGTCGGCGTTCGATTCTCACCAAGATTCAATTTAACATCATCTGTCTCCAGCTCCAGGAACTGACAAGCCCTGGTTCTATACAACCCTGCACCAGCAGGACTACTTCAAAAACAAGCAACCATATGCAACACTGGATCGTGATGAGAATAACTCCAGGTGGTACCCAATCTACCCGTCACTTGGAGGATCCGGATCTTCACGAGCACACAAAAAAAAAAGAAGAATAAAGTTAACACCTAAAGAACATTTATATATGGGCCCACTTAACATCAATACCCTTGTATATGGGTGCTTTGCGTGATCCTAGATGGTCCAAACGCAAATAATAATAAATAGACTCTTAATTGGTTTAGTGGTTAGCACGACAGTCTACCACATTGAAAACTCGAGTTCAGGCCTAGGGAAATTAAATAATTAATCATTTCTCTTTAATGCTCTACGTGATCTTCAGGGTCTATCCACACATAATAATAATAATAAATATATGAGATAAATAATTATTTATATGAAGTTATTTACATGGAGTTATCTACTTTAATAGATATCTGGTCTTTGTTCATTTTAAATGGACAATTTGAGTTGTATTGCAATCAATCAATCCTTCACCTGGTGATTATTGTAACGGAATCACAAAAAATACAATACAAGGATAAATAATATACTAGATGTATTTCAAACCAGGTAGCTAATATCTTGGATATTAACAAAAGTGAACTTGTCCGTGGCAGTGGCCTATAGCGTGTCTGATCCCTACCTTTTCGTTCCAACTTATAGCTTTGAAACATGCAATCACCGGAAGGTTAACAGCCCGCGCGTTCAACTTACTTTCCGTCTCGAACCCCCAACAAGACAAGCATCTCTCGTCTGGGATTTTGGAGAATTCGATATTGAAACTAAGAACTTACTCATTCATACTTTACAACCCCCCACCCCCACTTTCTGTTCTTCAAACATTTAATCTCACATAAGAAAAATCTAAAAATATATAATCACCATAAAAATCAATTAAGTTATTGCGATATTTTCCTTTATTTCATTTCACCCCATTGAACTATAAGTTATCACTATGCCGTTTGTGCTTTAAAGTTACTTCGTCTATACGCCTTAAGCCCTACACCCTATCATGCAATAAAATATCATGATACAAGTGCCCTAACGATCCCTTCAAGGTTCCTCTCATTAACTTGACTTTCGACTAAAATTTATGTATACATTTATTTCATTACTTTATAGGGGACAACATAAATATTGATAAATAAATAGTATTTTGAGATTGAAGTGAAAAATTACCTTCCATTTTGATCATTTTATTTAAAAAAAAAATTGAATTTTTGAAAAGACATTTTTATTAATAATAATTTTTCAATTTTTATTTTATAAATTTAATAAATAATAAATATATATATATATATATATAAAGACGCCATTGAGTGTGTGGGTAACGAACCTGCCTTACATTCACATGGTCCCTGGAGCTACTTGATAGCGCCTCCGATCAAGAAAATCAAGGTAAAGGTTGAGAGGACCCGTTCTACTGATCATAGGACACCTCATTGATATAACCGGCTTAATAGGCGTTGTCCTTGCGTAGGACGTACAAGGTTTATATATTATATTAGGTTTATATATATATATATATATACGATATATTTAGGAATTAAAATTGGATTTTTAATTTCACTTAAGATTGACTAGACCGGTGGTTTCCAAAGTGGGACATAATCGAAAAAATTGATAAGCGGTCACCCAAAATATAGGCTACTTAGTGAACAAATATAAATTTTTAATATTAAAAATTATACATAAGTAACATGGGGATATTTTAAGTTTATAGAAGCTCGGCTGGCGCTGACATAAAAAAGGTTGGGAACACTGAACTAGACCAATGGATTTCTTAAAAAAAACATGGAGATATGGAGGTACCTTTGTTTTTTGTGGTGGACGGTGGCACCAATAAAGTAGGGAGAAATTCTTGTCGTCCATTTTGGATGTACCAAAACATTGAAACTTCCATAAAACATAACACATTTTTGTTTCCAATTTTCTCGTATGGTTGAAAGTTGTTCTTAGTAATTTCTTCTTTATTTTATAGTTTAGTTATTATATATTAAATAATTGTAAATTGTTTTTAATAATTTAATTTGTATTTAACATTAAATTATTTTTTATTAGATTCTAACTGGATTCTAAGACCAGGTTAGGTTTACACCTGGGTTTAGGTTATAGACAGGTTATAAATAGTTGTTATTTTATTTTAGTTTTTAAAAATAATTATCATGGCATGTTCTACATATGAATGCACGAACTGACGTGGAAATAAAAGTAAAAGACAGCTAGGTGAAGAAGGCCGGCTCTAAGTGTAAGCACTGGATGCGTAATACATTAATAGATATATTTTTTGTTTATAGTTTATTTTTCGTAATCATCTTTCCATTAAACTAATGATAATTTCTTTTTTTTTAATTGACTAATCATCAGCATAATGAAGAGAATGATTGCCGCAACATTTAATTTTTTTTATACATATATGCATATCAAAACTGCCTGCAGTTCAAATAAAATAAAATTTAAAGAGTTTTTTCTTCATGAGGAAATTTTTGCTCACATAATTTTCTACAAAAAAAGGCCCGAAATTTGATGATATATTAACATTAAGATCAATGGAAAATATAATGTTTTGGTACATCGTCAGATAGGCGACAACTTTTGTTCGAAGTGTTCTCTCCCTACACTCCTGAAAAAAACAATTTAATATTTTAGAATTATTTATAAAATTTATGACAAATTGATTAAAGACATTATTAATTAATTGCCTTAACAATTGTTGTTTTTTTTAATTAATATTTTGTATGAGAAATAATTACAATAACTCTTTCAAAACATATTTTTATCTATCTTTTATTTTCTATCAAATTTTATAAATCAACTACTACCAACTTTCAAATATAAAATATAAAGTTTTCAATTTTCGCGAAATATGAAAAATTTTATGACAAATTTATATATTATATATAAATAGATATTATATAAAATATAATCAGAATATAAAGTATACATATATTCATTTATGTGTGAAATTTCAAATTTCAAAATAATATATAAAACAATCTAAAACCTCTTTAAGTAAATAACTAAATAAACAATATATATAATTGGTATATAATATTTTGATGGACTTGAAAGAATATAACACTATAATATAATATATATATATATATTTATTGGTTTCATATGTTTGCCAAGAATTGAATCATCTTAAAAAAGATATGAATCTGACTAAAGAATAAAGACCCCATAATGTATAATAAATGAGAAATAAATCGTTTTCGAATATTATATATAGTATATAGTTATAGGTATATATTTAAAAGACTTGACCCAAAAATATATCTAGCCTAAAAATTTTCCTGTCACGTCAACTGATGATATTTTAATTTCATAAACAGTTAAAGAGTTGACATGAATTAAACATTTCAAGAGTAAACTTTATTTTTTTTACTTACATTATAAAATAAATTAATATAGTGTTATTATGATTAATGAGAGTTTAAGAACCAAAAAGCAGCTAAGGCAATGAATGTGTCAACCATTTATTATTTATCTTATTTGTTGAATTTTCGATTTTTACTTTCCCGCATACTTCGTATAAGGGAAGTATTGGAATCGTCAAAAATTTCGACTTCGAGATTTCGATAGATCTTGACGTTTTAGACCTCCCTGAGTCGGAAAATACCATTTTTACTTTCCCGCATACTTCGTATAAGGGAAGTATTGGAATCGTCAAAAATTTCGACTTCGAGATTTCGATAGATCTTGACGTTTTAGACCTCCCTGAGTCGGAAAATACCATTTTTCGAATTATGTCTGTGTGTGTGTATGTATGTATGTATGTATGTATGTATGTATGTATGTATGTATGTAATGTCTGTAAGCAAATTTACTCAAAAACTAATCAAGCTAGGACTTCGAAATTTGGTACACCGATATTATTGACAGTTTCTAGATTTCTATCAAAATTTCGTCAAAATCGGTTAACCGGAAGTGGTACTTTACATACACTGGTTGCGTTTACCTTTCAAGTAAAGTACCAGTTTGCTTCGAGATATTTGCTTCATATTTTGTATATAGATTTAAAAATATGAAAAAAATTGAGATACCAAATTTCATCATGATCTGACTACCGGAAGTGACATTTTACCTATACAAGTAGCGTTTCTTTTTTACCGACCGACGATAGTAAGGGAGGTATTGTTTTCACACCAAATTTCACCTATGGATATTTTTAGGTACATATCTCCACGAATCATGCATTTATATAACAGAAAAAAGTATTTTTAGCATGATGTCTGCCTGTCCGTCCGTCCGTCTGTCCGTCCTTCCGTATAGATGTGTACAGCCTGAACGGCTCAACGGATTTTGATGAAATTTGGTATATTTACTTAATACATCAGTTGGATGAATTGATCAACTTTTGGTGCAAATTCGGAAACCGGAAGTGCTAGTATTGCCGATCGAAGAGAGGAAGTGAAGGGTTATTTTCATATCAAATTTCACGTGAGGACATATCTCCACGTGTTATGCACTTTGTATTGGTTTTATCCTCGAGAAAAATCATCTTCATTAGTTTTTTCTTAATTTAAAATTATATGACGTCACCCAGCACTTCATGACGTCACAGCCAGCCCTTATATATTATAAATAAAATAAAATTAAAAATATTTATATTATATCCATATCTGTTTTTTTTACATTTAAAATATCAGTTAACCGGAAGTAGCACTTTATTCTATATATATATATATATATATATATATAAATGTTACCAAATATCAAATTTGACACCAATAAACAAATACGAACTGGCTCTTTATCAATACCAAGTTTACACATTCTAAATATTCATTCACAACTCTTTATACCTATTTATATGCGGGAAAGTCTAGGAGAGGACACTCCCGCTTATTCGAATTATGTCTGTGTGTGTGTATGTATGTATGTATGTATGTATGTATGTAATGTCTGTAAGCAAATTTACTCAAAAACTAATCAAGCTAGGACTTCGAAATTTGGTACACCGATATTATTCACAGTTTGTAGATTTCTATCAAAATTTCGTCAAAATCGGTTAACCGGAAGTGGTACTTTACCTACACTGGTTGAGTTTACCTTTCAAGTAAAGTACCAGTTTGCTTCGAGTTATTTGCTTCATATTTTGTATATAGATTTAAAAATATGAAAAAAATTGAGATACCAAATTTCATCATGATCTGACTACCGGAAGTGACATTTTACCTATACAAGTAGCGTTTCTTTTTTACCGACCGACGATAGTAAGGGAGGTATTGTTTTCACACCAAATTTTTAGGTACATATCTCCACGAATCATGCATTTTCTTAACAGAAAAAAGTATTTTTAGCATGATGTCTGTCCGTCCGTATAGATGTGTACAGCTTGAACGGCTCAACGGATTTTAATGAAATGTGGTATATTTACTTAATGCATCAGTATGATGAATTGATTAACTTTTGGTGCAAATCCGGAAACCGGAAGTGGTAGTATTAGCGATCGACGATAGGAAGGGAAGGGTTATTTTCACACCAAATTTCACATGAGGAGATTTTTTTATTTATCACCACGAATCATGCACTTTGTATTGGTTTTATCCTCGAGAGAAATCATATTTATTAGTTTTTTCTTAATTTAAAATTATATGACGTCATCCAGCCATTCATGACGTCACTGCCTGGTCTTACATATATATTCTAAATAAAATAAAATTAAAAATATATATGTTATATGCCTATCTGTTTTTTATTACATTAATAGATATATTAAAATTATTTGAAATTGTTTCTGTAGCTGGAAATTAATTTACTTCAAACCGTCGGTCGGTTCGGACCTGGCCACAGTCAACTTATTTTAGTTCGGTTTGGATATAGAAAAATTAAAAAAATAATTAATTAAAAAATTTTCCTATATCAAAATCGAACAGAAAAAACTAAAAATTAGTGAATAAGTGAATAATTAGAGAATTAGTCTATAAAACAATACTTAATGCCACATTTCGACGTTCATAACCAGTTAATCTGTCAAACTTTAATAATTTTTATCTCGTTAACTAGAAGCGACCCGAAAAAATTGCATAAGAAAAGTTTCTTTGGAATTAAAAAATCAACCTACTGATAAAGTTTTATCCAAATCCATTACTGGATGACTCTTCGATATAATTACCTAATTATATTCTTTTTAAAAGTCAACAATACTAAAAAAAATCTAAATATATATTCAATTAAAATTTGTAAAAAATAATTTTCTTTTTAAAGAAATTAACATAAAACAGACCCGTTAATTTATTGAATATTTTTTTTAATTTAATTCTAATCGCTTCATCTATTTACTTGAAATTAATTCATTTAAAGGGCTGTTATTAGTATGCAATTTTGAAGATTTTGTTATTTTGAGTATTTTCCATAAACTCTCTTGAAAATGGCAACAAAATTGACCACGAAACGTCATAATTTCATTAACCAACACGACAAAACCACCAAATTAACTACTCATATATTTGTTAATATATATATTGTATAAATTTATATTTATATAATTATAATGCACTATATTTTAATGAAGATTTTAATCTTTAATGAGATCAAAAAATTGATATACAGCAAATAAATTAAAAAAAAAATAAATAATGTTACTTCACTGAAAATCAATAATCTTTATGAAATTTAATCAAAATAAAAATAAAAAATTGAATATAATTTCATCTCTACGTTTTAATGGAAAGTCTTAATTCTGGAGTGAAACCTTGGGTAAAGAAAAAAATTTAAATGAATCTAATTACCTGAAGAGAGAAACCATCGCAAGTAGAATGACATGTTATTAGTGAAGCACTTTCCCAAAACTTTGCAACATAATTTCCTTTTAAGGGATTACATAATATTATCTTATTATATTCGTGTTGATAGATTGAGTTTTCAATTCGATTAACGGTGGAAACTAAAAGCAAATGATTTTGTCTTGGGAACGGCTCAACAATATTTCTTTAATAGACTATAATTTTAGATATTTTATTTTCCCCTTAAATATGATATAAATATATATAATATATATATATATATTTAACCAAAAATATAAAAAAACGTCTAACTTTTGTACGCTCTACGCAAGGACAACGCTTATCAAGTCGGTTATATTATTTAGGTGTTCTATGATCAGTAGAACTCGTCCTATCAACCTTTACCTTGATTTTTTTGACCGGAGGCGCTATTTTTTATCAAGCAGCTTCCAAATGTTGATTCCGGAGTCTGGGTTGTTACCATCCCATAGACCCCACCTAGAGAAATTCCCTTGCCAGGCCTTGGACTTGAACCCGAAGCCACGAGAATGTGACCCAGCTACGCTACCTCTCACCCTGATGCTCCTTTGTTATGTTATAAATACAGGGTCGGCCAAAAAATAACAAATATTTTCCAAGTCTAAATTATTTGTTATTTTGATTATTCAATAATAGTTCTAGAGGGGTGGGGGAAGCTACATTTCCTGCTCCTCGCTAGCTATGGGCATATTTAGCTAAACCTAAATAAATCATAAACAATTTAACAATAAACGATTAATCAATATTTTTAGCTAAGATTTACATATATATATATATATATATATATATATATATATATATAAATGAACCAATTAAATATAAATTAGCTGTTTGTATAAACTAAATTTATTTTATAAACAAACAGTTACATTTCTAAAAATTATTTTTCTATATAATTTCCTTCTTTTATTATACATTTTGTTCAAATATTGACAGGTACACTTTTCTTACATACCGTAAGGGTTACTAAATTAAGCACGGGACAAACCGGTTGATGTGGTTTCCACATTCAAGGTATTCCCACCTTATTAAGTGTGCCTAATCCTACATACATCCACTTCCCAAAACTCAACCACTAAAGGTTCGTTTATATTCTCTCGATTGCCCTTTGTATTTTAATTAACAAATAATACATTTTTAATTATAATAGTGTACATTTGATTATTATTTTTTTTATTATTAATTAATTTAATTAAAGTTGTTTGATAAATGAACCATTTCAATTCAATTGAAATATTACTTAAATAGGATTAAATTATATTAATTTGAAGGTCGATTCACCTCGATATATATATATATATATAATAACCCGAGAGAAATAAAGACGTAAGTACTATTGAAGTTAGTCAGAGGCCATTTTGCCAGATCATTGGTTACTGGCTTTAATCCCGGATAAACCCCGAGCAACTACAGTGCAGATTTTATTGGCTATAAAATCTATTTAGGAGCTGACAGGATGAGGATGTTTTTTTCATTTATATATGTTTGTGTGTGTATGTATTGGTGGGATTGTAGACGGTGGAGGGGAAAAGGTTGTGTTTATGTTGTGTGTATTTTGGGTCGTTCGTTGCTTGCATTTATTACAAACTGAGGTAACAATTGTGCAGTTAAAAATTGACCAGACAAGTTATGATACCATAGAAAAAGATGCTTATTCGATTTTGGGATTGGATTAAGATGACTTTTTGATCTTATAGATTTATTTAAATTGGTTTGGTGAATTGGAAATAAATAACAAAACACATTTATTTACCCAGCGAAGAAATTAGCGGTTCTATTTTTTATTTCAAGTTGCGACAATTGAGAAAATAAATTTGTCTTGAGATTTTGTAACGCGAAATTAATTAAAAATTAAATTATTAAATACAGAGTCATCGTTAAAGGTGGACAGGAAATCGTAATACAAGTGGCAGAATATACATCAAAAGACGCAGATAATCTTAAACTTTTTATGTACTCTAAAAAGTTTCGATGTGTGCTCCCCCTGTTGCAAGACAGACATCTAAGCTGCGTAAATTCTTTCTTCAGATGCTGAAGATCACGAATTTTTTCCGCATAAACGATGTTCTTAACGTAGCCCGAAAAGAAAAAATTTAAAAGGCGTCAAATCAGGACTTCTAGGCGGTCACAAAACAAGCCATTCCTTCCAATCCAACGGGTAGGAAATCTGTTGTTGAGGGCATCTTGGACGATTAGGCTATAGTGACATGGGGCTCAGACTTCGAGTAAATGCTACTCAAAATATTTATAATGCTACTCAATCTCTCGATAATTTCCTCTTGATGATGTGTTTATTTATCGAATAGTTGTAGAATAAAATCGCGTCCATTTTCGATGACCCTGTATTTCAATAAACATAAGTAAACAAGTATATATATGGTCTACCAAGTGATGGTTTACCAATTAGTCTGCTCAAAACTAATCGAGTTTCTTGCTTGTCTCTTTTAATCACGTGATCTATATCTATCTATATGTACATATAGATATAGATATTTTATTCATTTTAATAAAATATAAACAAATAAAAATTTTTGATTTTGTTAATTTATATAGGTTTTAATTTAAACTGAGTCATATGCTTTGCCAAAACTATGAATAATTTGTGAACAGGAATTTTGAATGTTCTTAGCGAGATTAAATTTGATCTAATGTTGTCCGATTTGTCGTTAATCCGCATTAACAATATCCTAAGATTAGAAGAAACTTATAAATTGTATCATATTCCAGTCCAATTCATTGATTCATCTAAATTTCTTAAATTAGCTCAAACACATGTCGTACATGAATTTTTTACTTGGGTTGGATTCAACCCTATAATTTTTTTTTTCAATTTTAGGAACATATCAATGCAGATTCAGGCCAAATGGATAACGTTAGATCAAATCTAATCTCGTTAAGAAAATTCAATATTTCTGTATACCAATTATTATGACTCACATTCGTAGTATTTATATGTCGAAGAAGGATGAGGTCACCGACAAATGGCAGTCATCATAATGAGGAATTGTATGATCTCTATGCATTTCAGGGTAACAAAAATGAGAGAGGAAAGACTGTAAGAAGCTTATGTGGGAAGTGGCCACTTTGTAGACCAAGAATGCGGCGGGTTGTCAATGTAGGGATGGATTTGGGTGAGAAGGAGAGAGAGTCACAGGTTAGAGACGTTTGGAGGAGGTGGTAAATACGGCCAAGAACTTTCACTAAAGCCACAGTGATAGTTAAATCGATTTAATATTTTTATATGAACAACGAAGGATTGAACAAACATATTTAACTTTAATTTCGATCTAGGAGATTATTTTTGTAATCTTTTTTCGATCATATATAATTATATATAATTTTTCTAATCTACATTAGAACGTCTTTTATACATTGTTTGTTTGTTTTTATTTTTTCTCATTTCAACTATTCTTTTTTTTAATTTTATTAAAAGAACGAAAAAAGAAAATAGGAGAAGAAAATATTTGTCCGCTAACTTTCGACCGGTGGTATTTTCCAAAGTTTGCAAAACCACTAGCTTAATATAATGATTGGCTGTGTTTTAGGGTCCATTGCGTGTAGCAAGCCTGGCAGCTACATCCTGGCTACCAACGACCTGGAAGCCGATATTGCCTTGCATGCAACCCTTTCACAGAACCGCAATCCTTCTAACAGCAGTTTACAAAACCCTCGCCCTACAACCACCCCCTTCCTCCCTTAGTCGCCTTGTTGAAAGCCACTCGCTCTTTTCCCCACTCCTTTTCCTTTTCCTAACAATTATTTAATAAACTTCCATTCGATTTTTAAAATATTCCTATATATACAATATACGTATATATATATATTTAATTAGAAATTAAATTTTCTTTATTAAATTTTGGAACTAATAACAGAGTTGATCTGCTTCGCCTTTAGGTTATAATTATATTCTGAAACGGGTGAGATAACGTAAATTAAATTAATAATATAATAAGTCCCTTTGATATTTAATAAATTTATATAAAAGAGATATAGTATAAACAAATAAAAATTTCATAAATACGACAGGATTTAAAATCGAACCAGGTCAATAAGGATGCAAATATATTTTTAACAGATCTGTACCTTTTAGGAAAATTGATGAGCGGGGCGGGTATTTGTACCCGTTGCGGGGACTGCCACTTATAAGCGGGCGGGTATTTATACCCGTTGTCACTTATATAATATCAAGAAAATCAAGATTAATCCTTTGTACTGATCATACTAAATCTCTAACCTGCTTATACGACCCCTTTATAGGATGTACAAAAGTCGAAGGTTTATTTTTTTTTTTATCTCAACTAGATGACTATCGAACTCTAGTTTTGTAGTTCAGCTCTACAAATAAGTGATTCTTAATAATTACAATTTTGTATTTTAATATTTATTATAAACTCTTAATAATTTTAATATTTAAATTTTTAAAATATCAACTTTAATAATTTATAAAATAAAAATAAATAAATAAAAGATTGTTAAATTTAATATTTTTTCTATATTATTATAAAATAAGTTGACCTGTGGCCAGGTCCGAACCGACCGACGGTTTGAAAAATTAATTTCCAGCTACAGAAACAATTTCAAATAATTTTAATATATCTATTAATGTAATGAAAAACAGATATGAATATAACATAAATATTTTTAATTTTATTTTATTTATAATATATATGTAAGACCAGGCTGTGACGTCATGAATGGCTGGATGACGTCATATAATTTTAAATCAAGAAAAAACTAATAAATATGATTTTCCCGAGGATAAAACCAATACAAAGTGCATGATTCGTGGTGATATATAAAAAAATCTCCTCATGTGAAATTTGGTGTGAAAATAACCCTTGCCTTCCTATCGTCGATCGTTAATACTACCACTTCCGGTTTCCGGAATTGCACCAAAAGTTGATCAATTCATCCCACTGATGCATTAAGTAAATATACCAAATTTCATCAAAATCGGTTGAGCCGTTCGGGCTGTACACATCTATACGGACGGACAGACGGACAGACGGACGGACAGACGGACGGACAGACATCATGCTAAAAATACTTTTTTCTGTTAAGAAAATGCATGATTCGTGGAGATATGTAAAAATCTCCACATGTGAAATTTGGTGTGAAAACAATACCTCCCTTACTATCGTCGGTCGGTAAAAAAACAAAAAAAAAAATTCTATCTTTTCTATTATCATTTAATGTTATTAATATTAAAAATTTACTATGATTTAAATATTAATATAATAATAATGATAATAATAATAAACCATGAAAATATTACTATTAAGCTTAATATGTTTATTTATTTATTTTAATTTAAATAAATTGACTGGCAATAAATAATCCTCTTACAATATTTTTATCCAAATGAAACATCAATTCCCCCACCTTTTTATCTGAATCCCGATTAATGTTAGCCTTGATTGACTTCTTAAGCTTCCATTTGGAGTTCATATTTAACTATCATTCCACCACCTGGCTGGGCTCTAATTAATCGAATGCTCGTTGCAATACACAAACATGGAAATCAATAAACAGAATGACTTAACGAATTGTAATCAAATTTTCAAAAATTAAACGTATTTTTTTCAATTGCTTGGTTGAGTTCATTAAACGAATTGAGTTAATCCTAACAAAAGTCTACTTTTAATCAACCATCAATGCAAATTTGGAAAAAAAGTTCCACTAATTCTAATTAGACTAGATTTTTCCAATAATAATGCAACTCGAGGAATAGTAATTAAGGATGATTTTCCACATCGTTGATTTCATAGTTATTTTCTACTTATTAACATAAAGCTTATATAATATTACTTACATACATATAAATGATATATACTGTATATATACAAAGGCAGGTAAATAATTCGTGACTTCTGGTTTAAAATAAGAAATCACTCGGGGCTAAATCCGGAGAATAGGGCGATGAGGGAGAAATTCATAACCCACTTTATGGATTTTCATTGAAATTCACTTTTTTTATTTTCTTCTCAAATCACGAGGTACTCTACTATTAATGGATGTTAAACAAAAACTAAAAGACCCACCTGGTTCAAATTTCTTCAAAGTTGTATCAACAGGAAACTTATGATTATATTATTTACATTTTTTTAAATTTTCAAATTCAAAAAATTTAGAATTACGATTATATTAAAGATCATGAGGAACAATAGTGTTTAGTTAAAATTTTTCTTTTGAATATACATATTACTTTAATAAATAAACTATTTTTTAATCATTTTTTTTTATTTTTATATCTGTATAATCTGTATCCCCAAATTATATCAAGTTTCTTTCACATGTTTCTAAGTATAACTTAGTCAATTATTTGATTTAGTAACAATTTTAGCCAGAAATTTATCCTTAACAAGCCCTTTCAACATGCAATACAATAATTGAACAAGTTAACATGAAATACAAAAAAAATATTTTTTTTGTTTTGAATTGTTTTTTTTTATAAATAATTTTTTCTAAGTAGAGTGCATATTTTTACTTTTAAACTCATGAATTTGTTATTATTATTATTCTTGTTATTATTATTTATCATAAATTCTGCTTACAGTACAATAAATTATATCCTATGAATAATAATAAAAATCGTTGTAGTAATGATATATATAATAGGTGCTTCCATGTATTTTGATCAGCCTCATCTATTGTTTAAGATGCGAAGAATCAATCCAAACAAACTAACATAACTATTAAATTCGATGACTTTGACATTTCTCTATATAACATATTAGTTTTCCATTTAATTTTATTGAGTTATTCAGTGTATATACACGCTAAGTATGAACATGCATGCAAAATTGCATTTTCGACATTCATTACTTTTGTTGTTTGATTTGAATAAATATGCTGTCGAAACCCATCAAACACTTAAGAAATTTATGGTGATGCTGCTCCGTTATACCCCAATTGCCGGTTTTGGCCTAGTTCATACTTTCAAAGAACTTTCAGACAGTTAAAAGTTGATGAATCAACAGTTTTAAGATATTTACATGCAATGGGAAAGATCCAAAAGGAGCAAAAATGGCTGCCATTCAAATTGACTGAAAATGCCATATCTAACCGTTTCAACTTCGCGGTTTCATTGCTCAAACTCTTTTTTATATCTAACTGAAATTTATATTTATATTTTCTATTTCTGTTCCATGTTAAGAGCTGGTCTCTCATTGAATTGGTTCTGATTCTAAATGATAATAATAAAATGTGCCACTCAGAAGGCAAAGCGATTAACTCCACATATAAACAAACTGAAAATATGAAGCCCAAAGTTCACAGCTTATAGGAAATTCAGGGTTTTGATTACAGAAAAATGTATATTGCATTGCAATATTAAGATTATCAAGTTCATTATTCAATTCATATGTTGCAGATTACATTACATTACATTACATTACTAGCAAAATTTTAAAAATTGGAGTTAATCGGTTTGGCTTCTGAGTGGCACAAATATAAATAAAATATTTGGAAATAATATTTCTAGTCAGATAAAATTAATGACCTTTCATTAATTACACTTAATTATAAATTCTCTTAATTATAAATGTAGCTTAATCTATCTATCTATTTATCTCTGTGGCTCTACGGAACTCGAAAGTTCTTGGCCGCAGCAACCACACTTCTCCAAGTATCCCTATCCTGAGCCACAACCATATAATCCCTACCCTTTTCCATATCTCTCACGTCCCTTCCTACATAATTTTGCTTAATCATATAATTTATATGTAATTTAAAATAAAAGATAATTTTTTCAATGTTAATATCATACTAGTATTCCAATAATTTTTTTTTCAATTTTAATTTTTATTTTAACTTAAATTTATTTATAATATCAAAAACAAAATAGAAAATACCATCTCTCTAAGCCTTTTTTTATCTCAATAAATATTTTTATAATTTTTTCTCACGATATTTTTAAGAGATATTTTAAATATAGTTGTTTATTTTTTGGTTCATGAAATATACATAAATTGATCAAAATACGTTAACTCTATGATAATTTTTATATGTAGATAGAAGATTATTATTTTATAAGTGACCCAGAAAAAAACTAAAAATAATCATAGATATAAAACAACTATAAATATCACGTTATTGATTTATCTTTTATATTTTTTTAAAAAAGAGAGAAGAGACAGTAATTATTGTTTTTGTATGGACAACTCAAAAAAAAAATAATAATTTGAAAATTTCTATAAATAGTTATAGTTTCTACTCTTCATTTTTCAAAAAAATCAATAGATACGTATTATTAGTTATGATATATAAGCCGTTTAAGGTAGTATATATAAACTTTGAAATTTTTAGATTGGAACCCTCCAAAAAGAAAAATGAAAATAACATAATTAATCTATAACTCATATTGATTACTATATTAGTTTTGTTTTTTATTCTGTTTTAAAATGTAGGAGAAGAGGAGGGAGTACCATTTTTAGTATTCTCTATGGACATATACAACTAATTAAATTTTAATTTGAGAGACAAAAAAAATAAATTAAAAGAAAATAATGAATTTAAAATTTCTATAAATAGATATTTAGTTTATATATTTTCTATTTTTTTAAAAGCTGGTATAAAAGGAGAGGAGTACTTTTTTCATTTGTTTATAGGATACTTATAGAGCTAATTAAATTGTACTTGGAGTGATCTAAAAATGAAAAATAAGAAAAATATAATAACATTTATTTTAAATCTACTTTGAATGATTATTTCTTGTTTTATTTTTCTTTCTTACACATTGCTTAGAATCATTAATCACTTTACATTTCATTCTCTGGAGAATCTAAATATACGAGGACAGGTCAATAAGTTCGTGACTTTTTGAATGAAACTCAGGTTTTTGGATAAAAAATTATTTTATATTTCAACATTATCTCCTTTGAGCTCTATACACTTCAACCAACGTTTCTCCAATTTTTTTTGTATCCCTTCCAAAAATAAGATTTGTCGAGGATATCTTTGGTTCCGATTCACCCCGAAAAATACACTGTTTTAACTGCTGTATGGTCACTGGTGTGTTGTGGTGGATCCACGTTTCATCCACGCTTACCTAAGCCACGAGGTAGTCTGCTACTAATGGATCTCAAACAAAAACTAAAAGACCCAGCTGATTCAAATTTCGACAGGAGGCTGATAGTTGCCTACTGACAGGAGCAGATAGACTTAAAATTGACTAGACATTACTATGCAAGTGTAATAATAAAATGAACCTTAGCAAATAGATAAGAGATATAATTTAGTATAGGGGTTCTCAAACTTGTTGATGGTATCAGAGAAACATTCATCAAAAAGTTCAGGTACTACTAAAATAATTTTGTTACTAAAAGTAATTGTATTAAGGGTACCACCGTCAGATTATAACGTACCTCTAGTGGTACATGTACCACAGATTGAGGACCTCTGATTTTGTATATAATTAAATTATTGATTTAATTAAAAAATAATAAATTCAATTCTAAAAAGAAAGGTTTTAATAAACTGATTTAAATAAAAAAAATATTTTCAATAAAATACTATATATATCACTATGGGGATGAGGGGAAGTGGCCCTGTCTAGGTATTAAGAACTCTAAAGGGGTCTAAGCAACTATAGTCCTATTTAAAACCTTAAACCATGCAGATTCAATCAGACCCAAGATTCCATAGGAATGTCGTTCTTAATATTCCTTTCATAGGCAAAGCTAGTTTCCATTGCGGTCTCTATTACCCACCCAACGAGGAGACAGCTATTATTATTATTTAATCATATTATGAAACATCAAAGTCTTGAAGCTTATATAATTAGTCATGCTCATATATGATATTATATAGGATACTATTTTCGTTCAAATAAAATATGTTAATTATATATAATACTCATCTATCTATCTCCCAGATTTTCATATTATTTATTTGTTATTCAATTTATTTATTTATAATAAATACATATTTTTTTCTAATATAATATAATTTTATATTTTTGGCCTTACTTGATTAATAATAAGGTGTATTTGATTTAACATGAAAAATATTATAATTCAATAATTTCAAAATATTATATTATCTATTTATATATCTCTGTGCCTCTAAGGAACTCGAGTTTTTGGTTGCATTAACCACATTCCTCCAAACGTCTCTATTCTGACCCACCACATTCCATTTCCACTCTCTCCAAACTCCCTCAACTTCCTCCCTACATTTTTCTTGGACTACCAACCAGTCGCTTCCCAAACCGTTTTCCACTCAAATAAGTTTCTTGCCAGTCTTTTTCCTCCCATTCTAGCCATGCGTTCCGCCTAACCTCCTCGATTTTATGATCCTAATAATGTTTGAAAAAGCATAGAGAGTATGCAACTCCTCGCTATGCATTCCCCACTGATGTCATCTTTCTTTGACCCATATATGTTACGAAGAACCCTAATTTTCAAAAACTCTAAAATTATTGTGTTACGAAAACTAAAGTTAATCTGAAAAATATAGAACTTTTTTCGCCATGATGAGAAGCTTTATACTTTCTGTGTCCAACCGAAATATGCTTAAAAAATTTATATCAACAAATATTATTTATCACTAAATAATATATATAAAACTAATACAATTTAGTTTACTAATATATTAAAATGTTTCAATGAATTTCTTCGGTCAAATCTACAAATTATTAATTCTTAGGATTACCTATATTGTTGGCGTTATGAATAGGTGCTGTTCTCTATTAAATATTTTTGAGTTATTATTTAGGATAATAAACAAAAATGAAAATGTATATATTTTTCTTAAGATTATTTATATAATAGGTGTTTTTATTTATATATGATGTAACAAAAAAATAGATTAATTTGGCCTCGTGGTGGCTACCCCTGATCTAAAGGATGTTTGAATGTAAAATATTTCCTTTAAAGGGGAATAAATGCCTTTTCCCGGCATTATTCCTCTCGCTTTTGTGGTAGCCGACATAGAATGAAATTTAATTGTTTGAAAGAAGAGAACTATGAAGTCCCTTCTCATTTTGCAGTGTTGTTCTTTTTTTTAGAGGTTTTCTGTGGAATTCCATAGGACCTTATTAACAGACTTCTATTTGAGCAAAAGGAACTTTATAGAGCAGAGAGATCACTTTTGCCATGTATTGGACTTGTATTTCCATTACAAAGGTGGAGTTTTTCTTCTATCATGACTTTAGGGCGGAACTTTACAGATTCTATCTCTCTCTGACGCTGTGCTCCCTTCCTCCAGACTTCATCCCCCTTTCTCCTGCTCTTTACTATTATCTTTCTATACAATGACAAACGACCAATTGTTCTTGTTTTATTTTCAACCCAGTTTACAAAAATTTTCATTTCTCATTTAAATAATACATAAAACATAAATAAAACATACCAAAATCATTATTTTTATCATTAAATTAACAATTAAGTAGAGTTATTTATGATTTATTTATAAATAATGTAAATGTATACATTAAAAAAGACTTAACTTAACTTAACTTAACTTATAACAATCAAACGCGATGTTTCTGCCAAAAAGTAGTCTTTTTCTAGATACTTATCAGCAGGTAAAATGTAGAATGGTTAAAAAGACTAAATCCGATAACAAAACTTGAAAAACGTTCGGTTCCGTTGTAATATGATAGTGACATCTTTTCTCTATTTTAAAATAAAATTTAATTCAATTTTAGTAAAAATAAATAGATAAATTATGATTTGATCATTTACTTGTTTCTTTTTTACTGAGTGACGATAGTAAGGGAGGTATTGTTTTCACACCAAATTTTCCACATGTGGAAATTTTTACAAATCTCCACGAATCAAGTGGTAGTTTCCAAAGTAATTAATTGATTTTATATTCATTGTCGGAAAATTTTTCACTTAAAATTTAGTAGATATTAATAATTGAGTAATTAAATTAAAAATAAAAACCAAGATAATATAATTTAATCATTTTAATTCAAGCTTTAAAAATATATCTTTTTTATACTTTATATATATACTAGCTGCTCCTAGCGCTTCGGCGCTCTTCACACCTAGACGGGGGCTCCGCCCCCTGTACCCCCGAGTGATACATAGTATTTGGTTGAAAGTCTGTATGTAAAAGGTTTTCATCCATTTTGTTTCAATCAGTATAAGTAGATAAGACATTTATTTGATTTCTTGTAAAATATATTTTAATTTAATCAGTAAATTAATTATATATTATTATTGTATATGTTATATTTATCTAACTCTGTGTCTCTACAGTTTTCGAAAGTTCTTAGCCGCAGCATCCACATTTCTCTAAGCGTCCCTATCCTGAGCTACAACCAAATCCTACCCTGTCCCATCTCTTTCATGTCCCTTCCTTCATTGTCCACCCACCTTGGTCCTTGGTCTTCCACCGGATGTTTCCCATTTGGTTTCTCCCAATTTCTGGTTTCTTCAATTCCAACCCCGTCCCCTTCCCATCCTAGCCTTCTCGATTTTATAACTATATCTGGACATTATTTCTCGTTATGCCATCTCCGCCATCCCCCTGTGACCTCATCTTCCTTTGGCCTATAGATGCTGCGAACAATATTAATCTCACAAATACTCTAAATCTACTCTCGTCTCCCAGAGTTATCGATAGGGTGACCAAACGTCCCGTCTTTAGGTGCTCTGTCCCAAAAATGTCTTCGGGACAGCCTATTGTCCCGTTTTTTCAATATTTAGGACATTTCGTAATTTTTTTTTCAAAATTTTTTTCAATTTTAGTTCTAAAAAATAAAGGTATACCGTTTGTCCCGGTTTGGTGTTTTCGAAATATGGTCACCCTAGTCATCGATCAACATGAAGAATAATTGTTTTATATTATAATTCTAAATTATCAAGTGTCGGTTAAGTAAGAAATTTCTTTTTTTTTTGTTTCTATGACAGCAAAAAAGTAAACAAATTACATACAAGCAAACACTCTCCTTTATATATATATATATATATATATTGTTGTTTGGAAAATTATTTATTTCAAATCGTCGGTCGGTTCTGAATCTGGCCACAGCTCATTTTTATTAACTATTTGACTACTCCATAATAGGATTGTTATGTGTGTTTACTTTAAATTAAATTCCTTTTGTACTTTTCGATTACATCCCTTACAAGTTTATATTGTAGAGTTGATATTAAATGATTGGATCCTCCCCCGCCCACATCACGATTCATCACAACACCTCTGATTGCTTATCAGAAGCAGCTGGTTATGTAATCATCCTTTGACATGGTGACATACTCTATCTCATTCTCTCTTATCATTAGAATTATAGTTAAATACTATATTCACCCTATAGATGAATTAGGATAAATTCATCCCTATCAATATATATTAGGGGATTTTATTAACCCAATTACTTAACATTATTCACGCCCTTTTTGGTAAATTTATCCATTTGCTATGAAGTATTGTATTTTTTATACCAAATTTATTTATATTCTTTTATCTATTCATTTGGTTTATTTTTTAGTACAATATAAATTTGGAATAAGTAATACTTGTATATATATTTATTTTTTTAAAAGATCTATATTCATTTTTTACTATCTCGCCAGAGATAGTATTGCGATTGCTCAATGTCAAGATTTTGATGTTTTATACGTTTTGAAGGTCCCTGAGTCATTCTGACTAAGGTTGAGAAAAATGTGTGTGTGTTTGTGTATGTATGTATGTAGACAAGATTAAGCAAAAACGGTATGAGCTAGAATCATGAAATTTGGTATACGGGCATTATTCAAAATTTGTAGTTCTCTATCAACTTTTCAGAAATGTAGCTCAACCGGAAGAGGGTCATTACCTACCATGTTTTGATTTTTTTTCTCTAAACTGACCGTAAAAATAAAGATATTTGTTTGATAGTTTTTCATATGATTAAAAATTGTATAAAACTGCTATATATAAAATTTCAGCTTGATTGAATCCCTGAAAGTACTGGCATTATATTTTTAACAAGTTGACTGGTAATTACGCGCCAGCGCGTGACGCGGTGCCATCAACAAAGAGCCAAACATGCGCTGGTTTAATAAATATTATTTATTAATTTTAATTTATAATTTAATTAATTAAATTTAATTTAAATATAATATATGTTAATTAGTCAAGTGGGGTCACTCCAGATATTTTTATAAATAAAAATATATTTTAAATAATTTTATTTAAAAATGAATTAAAGATTTTTTTTTCTGTTTTATTTCCACCTTCTAAATAGCTCTTCCGAGAGAATGTAGGAGTAGGGGAGAGGTTTAAACTTGGTTCATTGGAATCTTGTGCAGCACTATCCTGTTGTAAACCGAATTAACTTTTATTAAAGACGGAGGTTGTTGTAGTTCGTTGTTAAACTTTTAAAGAAAGAACAAGATATATATATATATACAATAAATAAACGTGATTATCTTAAGCTACCAGGCTACCAATTATTTTCGTAACGGGCGGTTTGCTATTGATAGCTTCCTGCCTCCTCTCATTTTCAAGTTCCATAAACCATTAAACACTTCATCTGATATTGTTAAATATTTATAGCCGGTTCATGTAAATATCCATCTACAGAGATGAATTATCAAAAGCTATATGAGAGAGAAAAGAGAGAGATTATAAAGTTGTTATATATCTATTATTTTATTTATTAAAAAATAAAACTAAAAATTGAAAATAGATACTATAGGTTTGGGACTAAATAAATTCCTGAGGATTAGTGTTCGAATCTCGACAATGTCGATAATTATATATAATATTATTATTTGCTGATAGACCTTTAGGATCACACAGAGCTTTAAAGAGAAATGATTAATTATTAAATTACCATACCATAAGACCGAACTCGTGTCATCAGTATAGTAGAACGTCGTGCTAACCACTAAACCACTTAAGAGTCTTCTATATAATTATTAATATTCAAATTATTTCGGAAGTGTCCTAAAAAAGTGCTTTCAATAGCCAAATCACTAAATATATATTTTCTTGAAATTTTACATTTTTTTTTTACCTTGGCCCTTGAAGTTCTGAATAATTCTAGTCATAAAATGAGAGATAGTGTACCCCGTTGATTTAGTTCTATCTAATTCCAAGTTTAATCAGACCATGAGATAGGGTGTACTCTAGATGGTATTCCTCATCTCCCATTTTAAGTTCATAAATTTCAGAAACATAACTTTTGGTTAGAGACGCTACAAGAAAATTTTTGGCCGTCGACATGGACCCGTCTTAGGTGGTGGAACCTTAAAAGGTAGAATGTTAAAAAAATGTCCCAGTTGGGCACAGGCCAATGGTATTTAGTTGAAATTCTCCAAAACTCAAATCATATGTGTCCATCAGGGCGTCAATCGTCCCTTTTGTTATGGTAGATGGGATTGTGAGTCAGTCAGGGAGGGAGGGCCCTGAGATAATTTCTTGGAGCAACCACATATCATTTTCTTCATATGGATTTTCTTCACACAAAGCTTATTTCAGTAATTTAATATAAAAAAAAAATCCTGAATTTTATACCTCCTATGAAAGGGTAACCGATTTGATAGACGCATCAAATTTGATGCTGCTGTAAGGTGATGTTGTATGATCAGTACAACTGATTATCTCAATCATTTCTTTCATTTTATGATCGAAAGTCACTACTTTTGTTATTAAATAGATTCCAAAATGATCACCTAATCTGGGTGGAGCTCGTTCTTATTCCTTTGCCAACCATTGGACTATAATAATGAAATTTGGTACACGGACATTATTCAAAATTTGTAGTTTTCTATCAACTCTTGAGAAATGTAGCTCATTCGGAGGTTGTGAGTATATATAAAGCATTTAATTTAAAATATTAATTATTTATATATATTTCTTCCTAAATATAAATACAGAAAAAATATATTTCTTTGAACCTGTAAATTTTTTTTCACGTATACATTATAAAGGTATATATTTGTATATTTTTTTCTTTGCGCCTGTGATATTCTTATTGATACTTCTTCTCTTCTTTAACAACTAAAGTGAAATAATTTAAATCAATTATTAAAGTGTATATTAGGTGGGAAGAAGGGATGACTATAAGAGAGCATGAAAAAAAAAGAAAAACAGAATATTACTAAAAGATAAGTACTTTTGAATTGAATAAATGGAGATAAGTAGAGTGAAGGAAAATAGGAGTGTTGGGGCAAAAGAAGGGGGGTTGCTTTGAAGAAAACTTTGGTCTTTTATTGACCTGAGTTTATTCGAAACATCTCACTGGTTGTCTAAGAATATAAATATATGTGCTATATATAAATAAGAAAAATAATAATTCTAATAAGAAACTTTTAGAATGATAAAGAAAATGTTTTTGAATATAGGATTTGTGCTTTGAAAACTTTGACTTGGAAAATAAAACCATTTGGAGAGGATGACGGCAATGATGGTGAAGGATGGAAGGGTGGGAGGGGGGGCAATAATATATATAATTATTATATTTATAATTATAAAATATTATTAAAATATATATTTTTAATTGTATTTCGAAATTAAATAATGAATTTTAAAATATTTTAAATATAAAAAAAATATTAATACAATATCCTTTAAAAAAAGGCGTGAGTCAAATTTCAACATGGATGTCATTCATATATAAATTTAAATTAAGAAAAAACTAATGAAGATGTATTTTTCTAAAGATATGATCAATAAAACTTAATTTTTCTTTATAAATACTATCTCTAGTGTGAATTTCAAAAAAATTGTTAGAGCGGTTTTTGAGAACCTATGGCCATACAAACATACAATTTTAGCTAGCATAATAAGATAAGATTTAAAAATGTCAATCTTGATCAGTTATCTTAGGTGTCAAAATTGATTGACGATTAGTTTGCGAGATGGATTTTTAGTGAAGCAATTTTTGTTTTGTTTTCAAAATAAAAAATATGAAATTGTATGAATTGGACAATGAATTAATTCCCCATTCACCATACTCTCCCGAACTGACACCAGCAAATTTCCTGTTTGCAGTTTTTATGAGATTAAAAGACATTTAGCTACGATGAAGAAGTCACTGTTGAATTTGAACGCTATTTTAAGACAAAAAAAAACAAATTTTATTGTAAAAATAGTATCAGAAAGTTGGAAGTTCACTATTATCGGTGTATCCCTTGCGAAACAATAAAATTGAATGTTTTTTTTTCTTACTTATCCTATACGGAATCATTGAATGGCCTGTTGAGTTTATTTTATTTCTAATTCAACTGGATAGTGAAAGTTTGTAAACACGGCATATAAATATAAATAATAATTGAGAATTGATGAGTATTGGTTAACGCTTACATAAAAAAAAAATTCAATTATATATTTTTCAGTGAAAGATAAATTCAAATGGAGATCATGTAATACTAGAGTGGTAAATTGATCATAAAAATGAGAAAGAGGAAAATTGAAAAAAAAAGGTATGAGAAAGAGAGACAGAGTAGGAAAAATTGTTATGAATAGCACCTATTCATATAATATATATATATATATATATATATATATATATATATATAAAACTATTTGAAAAAAGGCTTTTGGCAGATGACATGTGTGGACATCGGACAGAAAAAAATATTGGAACAATCTAAAAAAAAAAAAAGTAAAGTTTGACCATAAAGTATTTGTAATATAAACAATTTATTAATATCGTTTCAATCTATTTATTATCTGTTTTTGGTTAAATTAAAATGTCGGTTACATTTTTTAGTAATTTATTTTTTATCCATCAAAAAATATTCTATTATAATATGATTAAAACAATGTCATATAATTGGGAGATGAAAAACGTAACAAAAATAAATATTAGAATATAATCATACATGATTATAAAAATATCAACATCAAAATAATAATTTACAATTCATCAAATTACAATTGTTTTTTTTTTTTTTTGGTTTTTATATTAATCGACATTTGCAAAAACTCTGGCTCATATTTTTCGTTTTTTTCTTTTTCTTTTACAAAGGTGAATGAAAAATCTAATTACGATAGGCTTCTGGAAATGGAATATGGGTTTTCAAATCAAGAATGTTGTGTTCAAAGATGCCCACGCAATCCCTCCATTATGGGAATTTTTTTCCCTTCTAAGTGTGGCTACTACGTACTCGGAACGACTTGCTAATTGCACATGAAATGTTTTGTTAAATGTGCAATATGTCAGAAAAAAAAATGAAAAAAAAAAAAAATAAAAATAAAAACGAAAACAATAACAAAAACGAGTAATTTTTGTTTCTATTCAAGTGATCAAAAAAAAGTTAAAAAAAAACATATGGTATATGTATTTATATACATATTCATATAATCTGTAATCAACCAAACAATTTTTCAAATTTTTTATTTCCGTTCTTATATACAAAAAACAAATTTATACATGAAATAGATATCCGATCAAGATAGATCCGTTCTACTGATCATAGAACACCATTACCGCTTAAGCGCTAACCTATATAATAGGCGTTCATGAGATGTACAAAGGTCACGGGTATATGGTATATATATATATATATATATATTTAATCCTCTGATACATATATATATGTATTTTTGAGATATTAAACAGCTCTCAGGGTTTTTTTAAAATCCACACTGTAGATAATTTTTGTAAAGAAAAATCGATCTGTATTGGCTTCAGTCTAGAGAAAAAACATCTTTGTTAGTTTTGTCTTAATTTAAAATAGAAATTTTAATAATAAAAAAAATGGCGCCGGGCAACACCGGACAGCGCTTCTTTAAATATAATATATTATAAATAAAATAAAATTAAAAATATTTATTTTAATAATATTAACATATATATATAATATAATATTATTTGAAATATATATTATGTTATATCCACAGACCATACTTTTCTGTTTTTCGGTCCATTAATACTTACGTTTAAGGGCTGTATGTTTTATGACTAGTTTTTTTTAATTTATGTTCTTTTAAATTATTTAGAATTGTTTCATATATTTTGTTGTTTATTTATTTGAAATAATAATCTTAATCTTAAATATACATAGTTCATAAGGATTAATTTTTGTAAATTACCGAATCCTGAAAAGTTGACAAGGAGGGGTTTAATATTATATAATATACATGTACAATAAATAATAAACAACCAAATTTAATTAGTAAATATAAGTGGTTACTCATCAAACGTTATGGAAATTTTATTTTATGCATGGATAAATTTTTTGAATATTTTTTATATGTTTAAAATTTCAAACGTTAACAGCTTAGAGACTAGAACAGTGTTTACCAACTACTTTCGAGTTATGTAACACCAGAGAGATAAATAGACGATGGATTATGATTTATTACGGTTTTGGATACGGTATTCTAAATGAAACGAAGGGAAGAGATTTGTTGGTAAGAAAGTAAAAAAGTAGATATAAAATATTTATATATATAAATATAAATAATTTTATTTTGATTGAATTTTATTAAATTTTCATTTTTGATCTATTAAATTTATGCAAATAATAATAATTTATAGGTTTTGAGATAATAGTATGGTTGGCATAAAAATATATAAAAAATATGTATTTATTTATATTATATATTTATTTATTATTTGAATATTCAAATAAACAAAATATTTTATTTTGAACATTAGTATTTCTTCCACATAGCAGAACTTGAGTCAATTTCCCTAAATGGGATAAAAACAACATTTTTAAAATTTTTCAATTTGTAAATTATATATATTATATATATGGATTAACTTGATAGGAGTTTAAAATTGTATCAATAAATCAAAATTTAAAAAAATATAAAATACAATAAAATCTATAAAATCTATTTTAAAAATAAACATTTTCATTAAATGAATTTTCAGTCTTTAAGAAAAAATTAATATAATTTATTAATTAAACGCTTCAATAATGTTAATGTTATCAATTTTACTTTTCATATAAATTCTAATCAATTTACCTTGTTACTTTTTTGTTTTTGTTTTTTTAATGTTGGTATTAGCGACCTATTCAAAAATATTAAACGAGACATATATATAAAAAAAAAAAAATTAAAAATCAATTCCCACTTAAAACTGATAAAAACTATCGAAGACATTCAAAATTATTTGAAAATCAAATTAAAAAAAATGTACTCTTTGACGAGATTCGATCCGAAGACAAGAAGTTTCTAAACTGAAGTTCAAGCCTACATCTTAGTTAGTCATTACAACACAAATTTAAATCCTGTTAATAATCTTAAATAAGTGGAATTTTTTTTCTCTCAAATAGAATTAAAATAAATAAATGAAATTTAAGTAATGAATTATATAAAAAATTTGAAAATAAATGTATTAACATCAAGTGTCATTCACTACCAGTTTAAAAAAAAATATATATATTTGAATTTGAGTTGATGAATAAAAAGTATTTTATTAAGGATTATAAATTTTTGTACAATATATATATATATATATATATATATATATATATAATAGGGAGACTGTGAACCAAATAGCAATTAAAAAAGTTCCCTGACCGCTGATCTAGATGGTAAATTAAAATTAAAATTAATCAATTTTTTGTTCACAATTGAAAAAAGTTTTTCTTTCTTTGTTTTTGAAAAAATAAAAATGAATATATACCTATATATATATATATATATAAATATATATATATATATGATATTAATTAAAACAAAATCAGAAATATAGATTTCATCTTTCATTAGCTTTAAATATGCATTATATTTGTGAAACATGAATAACAATTGGCGGGATTAGTTTATATTTATATATTTTTAAAAAAGTATGTTATATATATATATGTGGGAATGGAGCCTTTTGGCTCATCACCGTCCGAATCATCAAAAGCCTGGCACATCTTACTGCCTCAGGGTCGGCCATTCTCAACCACAATATCATCGGAGTTGGTGCTTCCTCTCAACGCCGCTCCAAGCAGCGAGCGCCCCAGACGCCGTCGCCGCCCCCCCACCATGCGCTACCATCACCGTCGCCGCCATTCTCCCACTCCACGCCACCGACCAATAGAAACCGAGTTCCAGCTGTTTGGACTTCCTTTTAAAAAGGACACCGGCACGATTCGAGTTTAGTTGTACAGTTTCAGTTTAAGTTTAAGTTTATCAGTTTTACAGTCGACAGTTTACAGTCAAGAGTTTATTCAGTCTTTTGTACATCGCCAGAAGTATTCAAGAAACGAAGAAGTTACAATTTCATTTATTTTTACACTATTTTTATCTTGTTCATCTTTATTCAATAAAACGATATTTTTGCAACCATTTAAACAAAACAGATATTTTTTGCTAAACAACCCCTAGACAACGAAATTCCCTACATATATATGTAAGATTTGCGTAGTTACCTCGATTCAAATGAAAGACTTAAACGTTCAATTAAATAGAAAATGATTTATTGATAAAAAATACAATGAGAAAAAAACAAATATAAATATAAAGCAATGTAAATTAGTTCGTGGAGCGGCCGTGGATGTTAACGCTATCGTGGTTCGTCTCTTAATCATGGCGTCTCGTTATTCGTACGTGCGGCCTGTCGCCTTCGAGGCGCAGGCAGCCAACTCCGGAATATAAAAACCCTACAGTTGGGCCTTTCCTGACTCGACCTGCTCGTCCTCGTGGTCGACGTTTTTCTCATCTGACATGGTGTTAACGCCGGGGTTCCAAGCCTTCATTTGATCAGCTGCAGTGGTAGTAATGCGTGGTCCATCTCCTTTCTTCACTCGTTCCACCTCATACCGATCTTTACCGCGACGACTGGTAACTCTATAGGGGCCCAAGAAATGAGTTTTCAATTTACTTCTGTTAGCGAACTGGGTACGTTTTATGGCAATCAAGTCATCGGGCCGGTACATTCGGGCTGTTTTTCTTCTGTGATTATAAGTTCTTTTATTTTCTTCTTGGAGCTTAAGGATACTGGCCCTAGCATTCTTTGGTAATTCTTCGCGGTCATCGTTAAAAGATTGGTAATATTCGGATTCAATTATTTCTTTAAGTCATAGATCATCTGGTCCTCGGCAGCGAGTTCTAAACAGTAATTCGAACGGTGTAGTATTTATCGCTCTCTGATAAGTGGTGTTAATAAATTCTTGCACTCTTGTATTCTTGTATTCTTTATGTTTCTTTCTAGCGTTTAGCAACGTTTTCACTGTCTTCATGTGATCATCTCTCGTCTGCGCGGCCTTTATGGATGCGAGTAAGGTGTTCTCGTTGATTATCATAACAAAGCCTCTGGAAAGAGCATCGACGTGTTTCATTTTGACTCCCGGACGGTGTTCAACGGTATAATTATAATCGCTCAAGGTCATAATCCAGCGGGCTACACGGGTGGAGATATTTGACTCATTTACTGAGCGCGTGAAGGCCGAACAGTCTGTTACTATTTTGAAGGGAATTCGCAGAAGGCAAACTCGGAACTTTTTCAATGCGTAAATTATAGCAAGAACTTCGAGTTCATAACTATAAGTAAATTCGATGTAATCTTCCGCTGTCGTCTTCTTGTAAAAGAACTGCTCCATAACCATGCACTGAGGCGTCGGTATGTAGCTCTGTGGTTGTCTTGAGGTCATAAATACTCAACACTGGTCTTGACGATAATGCATTTTTAAGGTTCTTAAATGCTGCTTCTTCACGTTCGCCAAAAGTAAAGGGGAGATTCTTGCGTAGTAAGTTACTTAGAGGTAAGGCAAACATGGAGTAATCGAGAATAAATTTTCTAAAATATCCAGTGAGACCTAAATAAGATTGAACTTGTTTAACGGTGTTTGTAAGTTTATTCGTTGAAAGTTGTCTGAATTCTTCATGACGAATGAGTGTTACATTGCTTCGGGAATCTTCTATGTCTCCAAAAGTTAGACTCTCTCTCTGCGTTGTTTCATAATTTATTTCAGAATTCGTTGTTCCTTCTCGCCCGTTCGTGTGTTCTTCCTAGTCGGTTTTCTCCTCCTCTTCCTCTTCTCCATAAATGTCACATAAAAAGGTTAGGATTTTCTTAGATAATTCTTACTCGTTTCCTGCATTATTCATTTCGAGATTAAGACAAGTATCTTTGAGTTGAAGACGAGACAAGCTATTTTGAATTTCGCTTAGTTTGATGTTAAATTCGTCGGAGTATTTTTCAAAAGGAAATCCCTCGAATTGGAGAATTTTCTTTCTATTTACTCTTCCACTTGCATCTCCCGATATTATTGTATTTAATCCTTTCAGGTTTGATGCCGCTGTATTAGTTATGTTTCTTTTTAACGTATCTAGCGTCGGTTGTTATTTTATACTTTGCCGCTAGGTGGCGCTCGTTAGGTTGACGTTGGTGTGGTTTGTCGTTTATCCGTGGGGTGGAGCTGTTGTATCTACCTGATGACGCTTCTCTGTTCCTGTGGCTCGTTTTCAATCCCGGACGAGCCCCCAAATTTGTAAGATTTGCGTAGTTACCTCGATTCAAATGAAAGACTTAAACGTTCAATTAAATAGAAAATGGTTTATTGATAAAAAACACAATGAAACAAAAACAAATATAAATATAAAGCAATGTAAATTAGTTCGTGGAGCGGCCGTGGATGTTGACGCTATCGTGGTTCGTCTCGTAATCATGGCGTTATTCGTACGTGCGGCCTGTCGCCTTCGAGGCGCAGGCAGCCAACTCCGGAATATAAAAACCCTACACATATATATATATATATATATATATATATATATATATATAATATAAACTAAAATATCTATGACATGTCTATGATTTTCTTAATTGTTAATTAAAAACTGAGTGTTATATATAACGAATAATCTTTGAGAAGAAGGAAGGGGGATTAGAGGTATGTAGATGGAACATGGTTGAAAGAGAATGAATTTATAAAATGCCCAGTCAAATCAACAAAGATTGGGTAAATAGATAACTTGATTATCATGGAAAGATTAAAAGTTTCGTTATAGCCTATTCATATCAATTGGATTGTCCTGATCAGGGGTCGGCAACCTTTTTCAATAATCGGGCACATTTCTGAAATAATATAACATAGGGGTGGCTACACTTGGTGATACTTAGAGACATATTAAAAAATCGAAAATGTTTAAGAGTGTTACCTTTTTTTTGTGTCATGACTTTAAATTAATATTATACTTAGTAATTATTTAATACTTAGTAATTTGAATGCGGGCACCAGGTTGCTGACCCCTGGTCTAGACAATTTAAGGGAAATTCTTTTGAGATCTGCAAACAGAAAATTGTTGCTGGTGGCCAGGTCTAGCGAAGATGGTGGATGGGGATGGGGGAATAATTGTTTTGGAAATACAATGTTGCTTCAGCAAAAATTGGTTATTCTATTTCTAAATATATTTAAAACTTTTTTTATGCAGTAAAATAGTAAAATATTTTGAAAAGTATATTGTAAATAAAATAATTAATTTTATTTAAGTTTATTTAAAAAAAAAAAAAAAAAATTTAAAATATGACGAAAATACATAAAAAAAAAATTAGCTATAAAAGATAGGGTGACCAAACGTCCCGTTTTTAGGTGCTCTGTCCTGGCGTCCCGACAAAGTCTTCGGGACAGCCTATTGTCCCGTTTTTTTAAATATTTAGGATATTTCGTACTTTTTTTTCAAAATTTTTACAATTTGCTTCTAAAAAAAGGTAAACCGTTTGTCCCGGTTTGGTGTTTTCGAAATATGGTCACCCTAATAAAAGAGGATTTGAAAACCCATTAATAAAATGAAACGAATTATGGTATAAAAATAATTGAAAAAGAAAAATTGAGTGAATGATTAAAAGCAAGGTGAGGATTTTGGAGGTAAGGGTAACACACACATATAGGTCAACTGGAAAACCACTTTTTTGGAATCGGAATGAACTGAAACGTGGAGATCTGTGAAAAAAAACGCATACGGGAAATAGATCGTGATTATAGATACTTTACTATCAAAAAAGTTAGAACTTTTTAAAGTTGTTAATTTTTTTTTTAAACTTCTTATACAAGAATTGATTTTGATTGATAAATATAGTTTGATTTAAAAATTTATATTTACTGTTTTCTATGAAATTAAATGCTATAATTTTATTAAAATAAATTTATTCATATAATTTATTATAATTTTTATTAAGATATATATCTAATATCTTTCTTATATCTTTAATAAATGGAAATTGTATACAAAGTTTTCATTTAATTTTAAGACAATTTTAAATTATTAAATATTAATTACTGTATAATGAATGTTTGTTAATTTTTGTCGTTCATGTGTGACGGAAATATAAATTTATTATAATTTGTTTTTTTTTCACTCAACATAAATCGAATAGTCAATTTAAATATCTAATCTAAGCAAATTAGTTATTTTTTTATGTAATATTTCATAAACAAAATTTACATCATGATAATAAATTATTTATTAATTAATATATTTAAAAAAAAATATTTAATAATTAAAGTTAAAATATTTATTAAATATGATATAAAACAAAATTGTCGAGTATTCCGGCAATTTGTTAGTTTAGTTTATATTTGAGTTGTAATTTTAGACATTCAACAAATTGGTAGTAACAAAGTGGTAGTAAAATATAAGAATCACTTAAAAACAGTTGATAAATTTTTCTTTTTTTATCAACCCTTGTGTGATAAATTTCATGTCTAAATTGATTAGTACAATATTAAACTTTTTTTTTAAATGTCTGAAAACAAAAACGTTGCGAGGGGAACAAAGAAAGAATTAAAATGGGTGGTAATAAAATTTGGTCATCTGGCCACCCAAGGGAATCCATCAAGTATAATGTTCGATTAACAGTTCTTACGCCCTTTTAAAAAACATTTTATCATCAACGAGATGGAAATATAACAATATTACTATATAATCTATTATTTATATACTAATTAATAGTTCAAATACTTTTTAGATAGATAGATATTTGATTAATCAAAAAATTAATTCTACGACTTTTACACACCTAACTAAAGGACGGCGCCTATCAACTCGGTTACTGTCTAGGCGGAGTAGAGGTGTTCTATGATCAGTAGATCGGATCTCCTCAACCTCCATCTCAATTTTCTTAATCGGGAGCAGTACATTTGATCAAGTAGCTTTCTAATTTTAATCCGTTGGCTGGGTGGACTCCGTTTCATTTAATCTATTTAGAAAAAAATTTCTTTGACATGCTCCGTACTTAAACCAAGGACCACGAGGATGAGAGTCAATGAATTAATTGATAAAACATAAATTATTCAAATTTCTTTCAACTAATTATTTTTATTACATATTTTATTTATGTTTAATGAAGTATAATGATATTTTAATTCTTGAAGTGAGCCTGAATTATAACAAAAATATAATAATGAAAATTTTTAAAAATATGTACACTTCTGCAAGTTAATGATGTAAAATTAATTAATAAATAAAACAAAGATAAATGAAAATATTAACCTAATATAATGGCTCTTAATAAAAATAAAATATCTGGGAAAATAATTAAATTAAAAAAAAAATAAAGTATTTGTAAATTTAATATTTAAGCTTACCATCATTATATATATATATATATATATATATATATATGACTTTTATAGATCATAAGTTGGTTGCCGCCTAAGCGAAGTAATAGTGTAGTATAATCAGCACAAAAAATCTTTATACACATTTCCTTGATTTTTTTGATCGGTGGCCGCTACTTTTTATATCAAGTAGCTTCCCAATTTTGATCACTGGATAAACCTCGTTCCCATAGACACCAACTAGAGAGAGATTACCTTGCCAGTCATGAGACTTGAACCTGTGTAGAATATTTTAAATTATTTAATATAAAATATTAATTATTTATTTTAATTTCTTCCTAAATATAAATACAGAAAAATGGTGTTTCTCCTTGAACCTGATTATTTTATTTAATTTTTACATTATATATGTTTATATTTTTTTATTTTTTTACACCTTTGATATTCTTATTGATACGATATATAATATATAACTGTGTTAAAAAATATTTATTTTTTCTTACATAAATTTGCATATTTTTCTTGCTAACATTGCTATATTTATACTTCAACCTTTTTCCCAAATAATAATATTCCTCTTGATTTTATTTAAAAAAAAATATATACATATATATATATATTCAAACATTTAATAAAATATTAATTCAAAGTGAGTTTTGAATTCTATCATGGATTTCTACTAAATAATCCGATTATTTCATTAATGAATTGCAAAATGATGAAAGTACATCGACAGGCTTGAATGAGTAGTGCTTTGACTAAAACGGATGACACCGATTAAACAAATGATTAAATAAATTCATAATATTATCAAATATTCAATTAATAATATAAAATAATTTCATAAGGTATAATAAATAAAGAAATTATTTACGCACGACGGACAATAAATTTCGTTTAATTTCACTATCATATTTTGTTTTATCATTAGAAATCAGATTTGATCCAAACAGGACGTTTTTTTATAGATTGATTGATTTACCATGGATTTTTTATTATTAAATTTAATAAATTATTTTATCAATATATATATATATATATTATTAATTATTAAAAATTCAATGATTTATTGTAATGGTATATTAATTTGATTGATAACACCGTAAAGAGTATATCTGTGCCATATTTTTTTTAAAATTGTAAAATCTTTTGCTGTTAAATTTCATTCATAATATTCTATGATAAAAGTATAGTAAATATTTTATTTATTAGAATGTTTATAAAAGATACCACACAGTCTGTTTGAGTGGTGGGGGCCACACGTTTGACTCTCAATTTCTTGGTTGTGGGTTCAAGTTCCAGGCCTAGGAAGGAAAACTCTGGCTTGTAGGGGTCTATGAAATCGAGATTCACACACTCAGCCCACGTGATTTACAGGTAGCGGGTAGACACTCTTCTATAATCCCGATGGAAGACCGGTCTACTTCAGGGATGCGCCCCTGCCTACGCGAGCCTTGATTCTCTCCCAGCTCCTAATTGGGAGAAATCATGTTACATCTCTTATAAACATTTTATTGTACCTTCATATCCTAACTACCTCAAGAGCTCGTCTACTACAGAATACGTTGATAGCGACACAAGGACCTGAGCTAGGGGGTTGACATAACTCCTTATCTGTCGAGAAAACAACCAGTCTAGGGGAGAAAACCCCGAAATCAATTTACCTGGACGAAGGTATAAAAGGAAACGGCTTATGAGTATGAATAGCCCACGTGATTTAAATTGGGTAATTACTTGTATAGAGCAACAACATCCGATCAAGAAAATCGAGATAAGAGTTAAGTGGATACGTGGTACTGATCAAATAACACCTCTACCCCGAATACCGATTACTTGATAGAACACCTAAAAGCTAATTTTTATATATATATACATATATATATATATGTATATATATATAATTTTCATTAATATTAATAATACCTTTTGTTTATAATGTGCACTTTCTCAAAATGATAGAATATAAGCCAATACAGTCAATTATGAACTTTAAAAAATTGGTATTAATTTACTTTAAGATAACTACAAAACAACAACAACAAACAAATAAAAAAACAATATCATATATTCATTACATTAGGTAGATTAGTTTATCTTATTAATGAATTAAAACATTTATATAAATACTTATTTTATTTTAGATAATCCTTTGATTTTTCTTTCAGGCATTTCTTTGTTAAATCAGAGGTTTTACCTATTAATTATGAATCACGCACACTTGGAATTAATATATTATTCAACTTGGAATGAATGTTTGGAGGCAGACCTGCTGGCTGATTTTGTATTAAAAGTTAATTGAGCATCGAATTTCTCTAAATTGAGATTGCTTTCAGGAGGTTATTTATACCACACACAAACACACACACACAATTCATGTATTTATAATTAACTAGGAATGGATTAAAAATAGAATATAAATATATTCTTTTTAAAAACATTAATAATTTCATGCTTTAAATTAAACTTTTAATTACAGGTAAATATTTAACTTGGAATGTTTAATAAACATCACATAACTTGATAAAAAAATAAAAGCTAATTTATTCCTACAATTATGAAAATTAATGTAAAAACGAAACGAGAACAATATTGCTATTTTATGACTATTATTATTCTAAGTATACTAAATAAATAATATATGATTTTTTTTTCTCTGACCACAATATTTATACATCATACATCAATCTAATAACCCAAGTAACAAATTAAATTAATATATACGAGGTGTGGTTATTAAATAACGAGACTGCGCGCGCAGACGGCCTCCAGGAGAGGTTAGGCGGGAACCTAATGCACCGTTGTACAGCTGGAAGGGTCTACTATTCCAGTACGAGAACACATGTCTGGCGGTGAAGTAGTTTTTTTCTGTAGCGATTTAAAATAAACGTGTTTTTGTTCCTACGCCGAAAATGATGTGTGACGAAAAACACGAACAATGTATCAATGTCGAAACTAAGGGGCAATCCATGCACTGGAAGACTCCTGAATCGCCAAGAATCAAAAAAGGATGAAGCGGTGTGTGGCTAGTGGAGGGGGGTATATTGAGGGGGAAAGTTCGATTGTACCATAATTTTTTTAATTAAACCATTTTTTGTAAGCAGTCTCGTTATTTAATAGCCACACCTCGTATACAATATATATATATATATATATATATATATATATACTATATATGTTTATTTATGCTTCAGTAAAAGTTTTTAATATGAAAAATTATTTCTAGGTTCTTTTCACGTGTTTGTGTGACTTTTGGCATCGGGCTGTTGTATGTACAAACCAGACGTATTTAAGTGTCAATGGTAAAGATTCTTCATGAGTTTAAAATGGAAAAAATATACTTCCATTTATTTAATTTTTTATTTATTTTGTTTTTTCTCTTTAATATTATTTTTTAATATTAATGTTAATTATTTTTATGATAAAAATTATAATTTAAAAATTCCTTAATTAATTAAATATTTTATTTTATAGAATTCTTCACATAAGACTAACTAGCTGCTCAGAGCGCCTTCACACCTGCCCCCTGTACCCCTGAAAGGTACATAGTATTTGGTTGAAAGTAGTAAAAGTTTTTCATCCATTTTGTTTCAATCAGTATATTACATAAAACATTCATTTTCTTTTTGTGTTCTTATTTAAAATATATTTTAATTTAATCAGTAAATTAATTATATATTAGCGGACCAGTGTGAGAGCCGTTACACGCAAAAAAATTGAAACGCAAAAAATTGAAAAATATAAGATATAATAGGCACTGGATGTGACGTCACAAATGACGTCAAAAATAATAAAAAGAAAAAAATTACTTTTCTCAAAAAGTATTTATTGTTTTCCAATGAATTTCACGCTATTAATAGATTAGCCCGAGGGCTATCAAATGGCATTGGAATGGCCCAAATCGCATAAGTTGTTTAGAAGGAGTATTTGATAGAACTGTCTTTTAAATATATAAATTATGTGTATGAATCGGCTATCGACTTGTGCCAATTTATGTGTTTACCTTACCCACTGGTATAATGGGTAATTAAAAGGTATCAATAAAAGGCAAATTTATTCAAGAATCAAGAAAGGGATTTATTTGTGAGTTTTATTACAATGATGTTCAATCATAGAAATACCAGGATTACACTCCAGTCTATTCTAAGTTATGGTCAATCCTCTCACTATAGTCGAGAAGGTAAGAGTTGGTGCATGAGTCGACCCCCATTCTCGGCCAAGCAGTTCCCGCGCTTGCCCCTACCATTCCTACAAAACCACACCACGCTACTTTATTGTTTGTTTCTCTGTTTGGTGGGTCGTGCTATTAATGTCTTCTATGCTGTTTTTTTTATATTTATTCTCTCTTAAGTAGTTAGTTTTAAATCTGTATTGTTTTTTGTATTATTAATTTAAAAGCCCCGCCTCTCCTGAGCCCCACAGCTCATGCACCAACTCTTACCTCCCCGACTATAGTGTCTGACCCGGTGTCAGTCCGCTCCCCAATACTAAATTGGTATTGACTACATCTTGTCAACTCGGTGTCTGCCCCCGGAGTCAGCACACCTTGCCTTGAGCAAGGCTCTTTTTATCCTTTGTTTCTCCCAAATAGAAGAAGAGAGAGGGGAAGCGAGGTGGTTCGATAATAATTAAAAATCCAGCATCAGCAACACCGCCACTATCCTGTTCTCACGATTGTAGCTATCTACTGATAAGACAATAAATTCATTACATCCTTTGATTTGGTTATTTTATATAAAAAAGAAAGAAATTAGAATAATGGGCACATGTGAGCGAGTGAACATGACTCACTTTTAATTATTTTTACAATTTCTTCTAAAAATTTTTATATGAAAAATTCTTTTTAGATTCTTTTCACGTGTTTGTGTGAGTTTTGGCATCAGGCTGTTGTACGTACAAACCAGACGTATTTATGTGTCAGTGGTAAAGGTTCTTCATGAGCTTCAGAACGCATTGAGTCACAATTACACACCCACCCAACATTGACTCTTGGTCACACAAAGCCCCAGAATCTTAAAAATTTCATTAAAAAAACAGGACAAATATTTCTATTAAAGTTAAAATGAAAACAAATATATTTTAATTTATTTTTTTTTATTTTTTAATTTTTTTTTCTCTCTTTAATATTATTTTTAATGGGTTAATTTTAATTATTTTTATGATAAAAATTATAGTTTAAAAATTTCTTAATTAACTAAATATTTTATTTTATAGAATTTTTCAGATAACATTTTAAATTAATTCTACAATTTACTCCTCTGAGTAGGCAGTTGTATTAAACATCAAAATTCTATTTTTTTTTATTGTTTATTAGCATTATTAAAATAAGTTTTCCAAAAATTGAGAAATTGATGTGTTGATTTTAAGTTGTACAGTATTGTTATTTTGCAAACTACAAGAAATACAATGTTGGTTAAATTATCAAACCAGATTATCAAATCAAAAGAAAATTTAATGGAATAAAAATGATTTCTCTTTAAAATTTTCTAAATATGGCACTCAACTTTTTTTTATTTTAAATGACATTTATTTAAAGATTGCCATTTTGTGTTTTAACGGAATAAGTTAGCAAAGCATTTAATTTCCGTTGCTGAAATTTAACCAAATTAATTTTAACAAACTACTTACCTTATCGGAAATAACTTTGCTACTTTATTGATCCATTTTTTAAAAAATTTTTTTAAAAATAAATCAGTATGGTAGGTTATATGCAATTCCTAAACTTACAATATAAAGGCAAAAAGTATTGACTTGTATGGTGTAAAACTTTTTGGTAGAAACCCACCTTTTCTAAAGAACATTAGAATATTCTTTTGAAATATATTTTATAAGTTTCTTTGGATTAACAAAGAAGAACCGTAGAATAATACCATTTAAGTTGACAGAAAAATAGCATCTCATTCCCAAATTTAACAAATTTGTTAACAAGCAATTCGTACAGGTTTTTACAATATTCAAAACGAAAAAATCTGAAACACAAAACAAGATAGTAATAGTTAGTTAAAAGATAGTTTTGTATCTTAGTGATTGCTGTTAAATTTTGACATATATCATTTGAAAGATGATTGATTTGAGATTTTTGATTGTTACACAATCTATCTGTCATCCTACGGACTTATTAAATGGTCTTTTTTGCCCACATAAAAAGATTATAAAACTATATGAATCTATAGAACTCGAAAGTTTTTGGACACAGCAACCACACTCCTCCAAACGTCTCAATTCTGAGCCACACCCATTCAACTCTCACTCTCACTAACTCCCGTACCTCCTTCCTTAGATTGTTTGACCACCGCGTTCTTGGTTTACCAACCCTATAAACAAGTTTTCCACCATGCTTTTTCCCCCATTCTATCCACATCTCTTCCCTAACGCAACCTCCTCGATTTTACAAACATAAAAAAAAATTAGATGAATTTAAATTACATAAATAAAAATAATCTGAACTCAAAAAATAATTTCTTAATTTTAGTCCTACCTACAATAAATAGTTTGACATGATATTTAATTTTACAAAATGACCCAACCTAACTTTGTTCTTTTAAAATATTAAGATAATTTCTTAACAGAAAAGATAAAAAACGTGACATTTTTATTTGCCCTTTCGATTCTTTTCAATTTTAATCTTATTCTATATATGTATACATATGTAAAGGAAAAATTCTAAAATATAAAATTTGATTTCATTTATTGACGTATTCTCTTTCAACTTTCCCGTTTTGATAAAAAGTTGTTATATCAAAGGAATGAATTTCGAATAATTTTTTTTTTTTTTCCTTTTTATTTTTGCTATTTCATTATTATCTCTCCCATTCTTCGTTTCCCACTTTCGCTTTCATATCTAAATCAAATCATCACTAGATAGAGAATGTTTTATCGAGATGCAAAGTGAGAGTTAAACAGGGTTCTCGAGAGACTGTAATTAGTTGAGTATTCTTTAAAATAAAATGTCGGTAGAGTATTTTTTTTGTATATATCATCAAAGAGACAATTCCCGAAGGGGGCTACGAATGTCAAGGGAGTTTTTTAAGTACTAAATACCAATCAGTAAGCAACCGAGTTTAAATCCTTTGCAACAAACAAATGAAGAGTGAACTGATATATAAAATGACATGATACAGGAGCCCTTTCCACTTCAGTGGTATTCTTTTTTTCTTTTTTAAATAAATATTTACAGTGTTTGTCAATTTGAAAAAAATTATTAATTTGCAAAATGCACTTTTATTGAAAATATTCTAAAAATTTAAAAATTATTCTTGGTTGTTTAATTAGATTAAATATTTCATTAGTACAATTCACCTTATAAATATATTAGGGTGTACTTTATTTTTTATATTTAAATTTATTTTGTTTTTATCTTTAAGTAGTCTTTTTGCAACCACCCGAATACTTTTGACCAATATTGCCCAGATTGTCAGCAATTTATTGATACAATTCCTTCAAGAGTTTCATAAATAATACACTTACTATATATTTAAATAAAAATTGAATAAAAAAAAATAAAAACTTACTTTTGTGCATTCTATTAAAGTAAAGGTATTATATTATGAGTACAACGGATCCTCTCAATCTTTTTCTTGATTTTCTTGAGGCTGCCAATTATCAAGTAGCTTCCTAATTTTGATCACTTAGACTGGGTTGTTTTGTTCCTATTAAGAGAGATTTGCCAGAACTGGGTCTGGGACTCGGAACTATATCGTCTTTTTTGATAGTCATTTTTTTTAAAAAATACTGGTAAGGTAACAAAGAAAATATTTTATCAATATTAATGGTCTGGACACTTTCTTGTATTTGAGTTTTAGAAATCCAAGAATATAATAATAATCTTCTTCTTCTTCTTTCTTGTAGACATTAGGTCTGTTCATTCCAGATCGTCAAACCAAATTTTTTTAGAGCGAAAGAAAAAGAACGTGAAGTATGTGCATATCGTTTATGTCTTCTTCCTCTTCGTTCAAGTTCACGAAGTTGTATATTTCTAAACAATCGAAAGCCTGAGCAGCATTATTACGTGTGTTAGCGGCGCGCTCAGCGCTCTTAGTCGCCGCGCAGTGAACTAGCGAGGGACAACGGAATGCCTCCTCTCCCTCTCCATGTCTTAAGTTTTCCGACCTCACCGGGATATGCGAACGACTCCACCTCTTATGCTTTCCGTCATTGTCCGAAACGCACCTATTCCGAACCGCACTCCGATCACCTATTCTTACGTTACACCGACCTAGCCATTCCAATCTCCGATTACTCTGTACACCGACCTCGCTATTCTCTCACGCTACATTGACCTTGCCTATCTGTTACTGCCCTTTCTATATACACTGACCCTTTGCCTTCCCTTTTACTACGATTTCGGAAGAGTCTCTTGTCCCGTCATTGCTTCAAGTCGTGCGGTCGATGTACATCGACAGTACTAAATTCATTGTCCATGAAGCCTCACTCTTAAAAACCATGAGAACGGGCAGTGGCATGAGGCAGGGCGATCCCTTGTCTTCTTTCCTCTTCAATATGGCGGCAAAATACAATGGCCAGCCATCTCGGGAACATAGATAAAAAGACCCGCGCCCTCTATTCTGGGCCTCCCGAGGGATACACCCGAAGGTTTTTTTCATGCCCCCGTGAGGGAGGGTGGGTTGGGAATACACTCTCTCGCGTCTCTGATTCCAATCCTGGTTCACAGAAGAATAACAAAAATGGGAACGTTAGACTTCGAGGCGGCGAGAGCTGCCTCCCAGTCATTGGTTTGTACCAGGAGTGTGTGCTTCAGAAGGATCAAGACCACTGCACACGTCATCCAGCAATGCGACAGAACTAGCGACGGCAGGGTCCGGGGCATGACACAGTGTACAATGTCTGGCTGAAACCTTAAAGAGCAGGATGCCCAGAGTCGGGGCAGGGTCAGTGGCCGTCCTGGACATACAGATAGTGTCGGCGCTTGGCGGACTCGGGAAAGCCCATAAAAAATAATCAATTGCTTTAGGGACAACTCCAGTCTGTTAGGCACGATGGCGGACAGGTTTGGGGGAGGGGGGTAGATCGGGTTAGTGTCGACGCTTCAACTTTATCATGGAAGGGGATATGGCACCCCTCAGCGAGAGCACTCATCGCCCTTGGTGTACCGAAATATATTCTTAATAAAATAACTTTCAGGGCGATGAAGGGCTCATGTAGTAATTTTAAAACATTTTGGCGCGGACGTGGAGGATGGTGAATGGTTGAATGGTTCATCACATCCCTTCTGTTCAATTTCCAGCACTCCGCAACTATGGAACAATCGAACGACGAATGTTGCCTTTGATTTTATGTTGAGTTCTGTGGATAGTAATGTCGTTCATCTTGGAAGTGAAAACTTTGAAAAAAGCCAGGCTTATGTTGCATTAAGCAGTTGAGATCATTGGATGGTCTTCGAATCGATGAGTTAGATTGCATTAACCTTTCGGAAAAGACACCTTGTAACGAGAAGGCCTTAAAAGAAATAGTAGAAAACAAGTAGTGCTCAATGCAGCAGTACCACAATAAAATAATCAACGATTTCAATGTTGATTAATGTCATATATTAGGTATAAAAAGTAAAATAAAGTAAAGTAATAATAAACTAATGTTTTTTTTTTTTTTTTTTGAGGAAGGGGAAATTCTCATGGACACCTCGTTCATCGCTATACACCGAAGTAGTGTAGGACTTTTACCTGCTAAAACCCCTCCCTTGGCCTCACGAGCCCCCCTCGGAACTGCCTTTACGCATTACTTCGAGAGAGAAGGCCTTGATGGTTGTTGTCTTTTATATTGTTGTCCGGTTCTTGTTTTTTAGAATGTCACTACATAAGCATCCAACTGTCTCCCAGTGTTCCCTTCCCCTCAGCATGACTACTATGAGGTTGTCTGTTTTAAGTTGGGTGCCCAATTTTTTCTCTGTCTTCTGCCTCAATTCTTGCCAGATAACACAATTGAATAAGGCATGCTCCGGCGTGTCGACAGTCTGGCATGCCTCGCATTGGTCGGTGTCAGACTTCTTTATCCTGTGGAGATAAGCACGGAAATTTGAGTCAGCTGGAAGTCCAGCTCTCGATGTTTCCTCTCGAGCCACACGTTCAATTTGGGTATGAGCCTCCAGGTCGACCTGCCTTCGTCGGCTACATCCCATCTTCGTTGCCATTGCTCTAGTAGACATTCTCTGTTGAAGGTCTTAGAGGCACCCGCTCCATGATTGTAAGCCCTCTCGTTTATTAAAAGGTCGATGGGAGAGATAGCGGCGAGCATCTGCAAAGCCACACAGACAGTTCTGTAGGATCTACAGACCGAATGAGGGTTTTTCTCTGTGTTTTTAGTAATAAATTGCTATATTTCTTTCGTTTTAGTGTTCCGGCCCACACCGGAGCAGCATACGTCAGTATCGAGGTGACCACCGAGTTGAGGATTCTCCTAGTGCCGGTCCCCGGACCCCCCCCCCCCCCGTTAAAAACTAATAGGTTGGAAATACAATCTAACAAATTTCAAACGTATGGTAGGCACTGTTTCCTCCAAGGGGACGACTCGGGAGATAGTGCCTGGCGCCGTGCGTCCGAGATTGTAAAATAGATAAATAATAATCCTTGATTTATTGTACAATAAAAATTTGTATTTTGAAATTTGTTCAGGAAAAAAAGGTTATTTTATAAAATTGTTTATATATATTTTATATTTTTAACAATTCTATTCACCTATTTTTTGAATCCCACACTTGATTGTTCGGAATTTTACCTCAGCTTTTAGATCTTGGTGTGAGGTTATTTCTATGCCAAGGTACGTGAATGACATCACTTGCTCAATAATCTTATCATAAAGTTATAGTTTGCATCTTAATGGCTCTTAAGAGATAATGAATGTTTTAGTCTTCTTTGTTGAAAGTTGAAGACTGATTTTTGAGAGAAATTCAGCTGGGGGTTTGTAGTAAAGTCATGGAAAGCGTCTTCGTCTTCTGCAACTAATAGAGCTGTATACGCACGAGATGTGTTCGTGCCCGATAGTATATCCCTTCTTTTCCTTACTTCCACGCATCCCATCCGAGGTTGGCGTCCATATATCGCAGCAGCCATTCAATATTTTGGCGTTTGCAGACGATCTGATACTTTTTGGCACTACACAGCAAGGCTTGCAGACATCACTTGACATTGCGGCGGACTACCTTGGTAGTTGCGGCCTCAGTGTCAATACAAATAAATCATTCTCTGTAGCGTTACAAAGACTGCCACACGATAAAAAGGTCGTCGTGAATGCTAGGCTCCAATTCCAAGTGGAAGGGAGGAAGTTGCCAGCTTTAAAAAGGAGCGATGAATGGAAGTACCTGGGCTTCCCCTTCACTTCCGATGGGAGGAATGATGGGAGTGAGCTGGTGAGGCTCCAAAGAGGGCTAGCCAGGCTCACCAAGGCGCCCCTCAAACCTCAACAACGACTGTTTGGGTTTAGAGTTGTGTTGATGCCTAGTCTTTACCACCTTCTAACACTGGGCAGTTGCACACTCAGTCGCTTAAAGAAAGCAGACATCAGGGTACGATCCACCGTTCGAAGTTGGTTAACCCTCCCTGGCGATGTGCCGAATGCCTACATTCACGCGTCCTTTAAAGACGTGGGTCTCTCATTTCCTTCTATGAGAACCCTCATGCCCTTGCATACATTTAACAATTGATTGATCCTTTCTGAAGCCTTGCTGTTCGTTGTGCAGTTTGATAATATCAAAGAGTTTATAGGTAATTTTCTTAATTATATTATATAATAATAATAAAACAAAACTAGAAAAAAGATTTTAAATTATTTTACGAGTATCCATGATCTTTTATAAATTTCAATATAATCCGAGTTTTGTAAGGGAGTTAAAATCCAAACATTATCCAACATTTATGTCGAGTAATAAAAGGCATGTTAAATTAAAAAATAAAACAGTGGAAGCTACTCTCTGAATTTTTTTTTAATTTCAATTACCAAGTATATTTTTTTTCAAAACGCATGTCAGACAGAACCATTTTCATTGATGAGCCCCTTTTAACGTCTTTAAAAAATAAATAAAACACATGTTAGTATGCTTATTTGTTTTAAACAACCATATTTTTCTCTTTCTCTAATGACTCATTAAAAAAATGAAAAGGGCAGAGATTTTTTAGAATTTATATATATATATATATATATATATATATTCACGTTTATACTAAAACTTCTTCAAGGGTAAAAATAAAAGCTAAAGGACCGCTCACGTATGTTAGGCGATTTCTTTTTAATTTTATCCGAAGGCATTTATTTTATGAAACATAACGTGAAAAATCATAAAGTTCCAACTTATGAGAGCATTATCAAGGTTTTTCATCTAGAATCATAAAAACATACTGAATAAGATTCTGCTCAACCGCTTAAGGAGAAATTCTTTTTTTTTTTTTTCCTTTTTTTTCTTTTCTTTTTTTTTGGTGATAAAAATAACCACCAGGGAAAGGAAAGGAGAGCAAGAATTGTTACTTAACCGATTTTCTTAAATAAAGTGACTAATAAACAATTTAATAAGATATTATCAATTTTATAGAAGACAAGTTAATGGAAGTTAACGGAAGATTAAAACTAAATAGATGACATATTTATTAATTGTTGATACTGATACGTCTCATCCCCAAATATACATCTAAATATAACAATAAGTCTCCAGAATAAATAAGACAAAATACATATTTTTGGTAAAATTCGATTTTATTATTCAACAAATATGACTTCGCGATACCACGATTATAATTCAATATAATTTATCAATACCATTTTTGTAGTATGATTTGTTTTTAGTTTTAAAACATGCCTCAGTTTCAAAGAGTACTTCTTCATTGAAGACAATTTTCTTCACAGCCTGCATTCTATATTGACAAACAAGCAATAGTTGCTAGGGGCCAGGTTTGGAGAATACGGTGAATGGGGAATCAATTCACAGCTCAATTCATTTAATTTCATTGTTAATTTTTGACACATATCATCTGAAAAATGTTTAATTCGAGATTTTATGGCGCAATCTATCTGTATTACATATTACTTTTGATAATTTTTAATCTCTTTATTAAAATAGAAATAAAAACAATCAATCATATTCTTTCAACACAGTTCTGTTTAGATATTTTTCTATTACTTATTTATTTCTCTTTTTATTTATTTATTTATTCCTTTTAGCAATCTAATTATGTTAAAATGTATGGTCATTCATATAAAAAAAAAATTGCAATTTTTTCTAAAAGGAGTTTTAATGAAAAGTTTGTAAATTTGCAAACTCTTCTGTCTTTGACAATTTCTCATCCTCTCCATCATTCAGTTTCATCCACCCATCTTCATCACGTATCCCTTGGATGCTCCCACTGTAGCCAATCGTCCGAGTCTCAACCATTTTCACGACTGATTCGTTTGCCATAAAACGAACTGGGTGGTGAAGAAAAATATATTCTAACCTATTTTACCGCTACATTTGTCATAAGACAAATTGAGAAACAAAAATTTTACACTTCATTGCCAAGATAATATACTTGCAAAAAAAAAAAAAAAAAAAACAATTTATTTTAAATATCGATAACTCAGATAAAAATTATTATAATAAATTGGACAATCAATCTTGCATTATCCGAGATATAAAGAAAGGATTTTGAAAATATAAAATTATTTTTGTAATATATATATTACAAAATTACTAAAAAAATTTAAATTTTCAAAATTTATTTTAATTTTATTTTATGTAAAAAAAAAAACTTTTTATTTCATTAAAATGGAATTTTCCACTTATATAAATATTAATATTAATTTGATAATCAAATTTCAAATCCTAAAAAATTATCTTAATTTTTATCAAATAAAAATTAATGATTATTAAACAAATATGAAATAAAATTTTAAACTAAAAATCAAAAAGATGAAATTAATTATTTTTTAATTATAATAATTCCAAATTAAACTTACCTTACAATTATTTGATTTAATAATTTTATACTTATGAAAGATTATAGTGGCGCATTAATTAATTTCCCGGTGGCGCACATACACATAGAAAAACTCTTGTTTTGACATTTTGTACAAAATAATTGAATCAAAAATACTTAATATACATTCTTGCTCTATACATTTTATTGTATGTGGAGGGGGGGATGAAAGTTCAAAAATAGACAGTAGATTAAGAAAAGCTGCATTAATTCATTTTATTTTTTTAGTTTACATTTTTTGTTTTATAGAAATTTACTTATTGAATCTATTGCATTAATTTTTTTTTTTTTATTTTTAATAAAAATTTTATTTTTTCATTAAATTGTTAATTTTATAATTAAAACGACAAAGCAACCCCTCTTGATCTAATTAAAGTAGTAGTGAAAAAAAAACGAAAAGGTCCTTGGACAACAGGAAGTAATACATTATATATATATAAAGCATCCTTAAATAGAAAACTTCCATATTGTTAATTAAAGAAAATTCACAGAAGGAAATTAATATTCCTTTTTATTTATTTAGAACTTAATAAGTTTTTAGAAACCTACTTTGTCTTTTAATTAACGGCAATAATTTATATAATTTTATTTTTTTATATATATTTTAACAAATTATATATGTTGACAAAGATATATAAATTATTATCAATTACAATCCTAAATTTAATTGTTTTATTTTGTTGTCTTAAATTATGTATTTTGCAAAGTTTATTGTTTTTGATTTGTTAATATTTTATAGGTTGCTAATATATTTATAAAAATTATTATATGTATTATTATTCTATATTTCAAAGAGTGTAGAGCCTTGATTAATGGATATAAAATGCAGTAGAAATTGGCTGTGCCCCGGTGCTGACAGCTCAATTCACCTTATTGGGAGTGACACTAATAACCTTCATTCTTTATTTTCTCTCAAATTTCTAATAATAATAATTTTAATCTAAGTCTATAAGGGTAAGTTTATTGTTATTTTTTAGTATTAAACTTTAGTTTTTTTTTTATTTATTATTTTGTTTTTAAAAATATTTTTAAATACAATTTTCTTTCAGTATTTTGAATAAAATGATTATAAATATTATTTTCTGAACTTGAACCCTTTATAGAGATCAAAAAGCTATAATATACGGGGAGGGGGGATATTTTGAATTTATTACATTATAATGGTAATGGAAAACGATAAAAATTTTACTGTTTTTTATATTCATTTATTTTATACTTTTCTAATATCAATAATTATTAGTAATTTAGACGATAATCATTCGATATATATGAATAATCTTTATGAACTGTCGTTTTATCCTTTTTTCTCCCAATTGACCCTTCAACTTTTCATAATTTTCATAAACGTTATATTTCCTTTTTTTCTTTTTAATTCTCCCTAAAACCAATCTTTTCTAATGTGAAGAGAGGGTAGCTGGCTAATAGAACAATTTCATTTCTAAAATCGATTATCATTTATTTTTAATATAAAATATTTATTTTTTTTGCTTAGCTTAAAATTTGGTGAGGAGGGAGTGAAAGGGTGATTTTTTTGGATGATAATCATAAAATTAAAATGGTGAATTTCGAAATAATTTTAATACAAGCTTAATTATTTGAACCTTAATTTAGTTTATTTTAAAAAAATGACCTTTTAAATTATTTTAATTTTGTATTCATTTGCAATTATAAATTTAAAAACATGTACTAATAGAAATATGTAATTGTCAGATCTTCTTAGTCCACCGGTCATTCTTCAAGACCTCCATAATGGCATCATATTGATGATCATTATTATCCAGAAAACGTTAATAACAATTACAAAGAAATCCAGAAATGCCACGAAACAATTCACAATGAATACGGCTTAGTTTTTCAATTTAAACTTTTACTTGTTTTTGATTTGGTCCGATAAACTTTGTCTTTGAGAAAAAGTCCATGGGAGTAAGATCTGGCGAATGTGGAGGGTATTCAAACCCTCTATTTAATTCATATTTGTGAAAAAGCTAGAGGCCAGGTGCTTTACTGAAACCCTATAGTCATAACATTTACTATGGATTAAAATTTCCAGTACAGTGTCCGTTTTCAGAGTAGTTTCCTGAATAAGTACATGTAGTGATCGAAGGACTGTTTCCTGCACCAGCTCTTCATTTCCAGGACTCCTAGATGCTCATGATCGTTTAAAACAGGTATTGTTGATGATTTTTCGTATTCTCTTCTGTGTTTGCACTTCTCTGTCGTTTTCGGCCTTCCAATAACATTTCAGAACAGACTTCCTCTCTCTATATATATAAATTTTACAGTATTTTCACCATTAACACAACATTAATTAATCTAATTAATATATAAATAAAAAAAAAAAACAAAAATTAAATATATCAATTGATAGTAAAGTAAGTTTATAATAATAATAATAATAATAATAATAAATATATAAAATTCGATTTAATATTTCATTAATAAAAGAATTTAAAGAAGATTAAATAAATTTTTTTTTTTTTTTTTTTTTTTATATATTATTTCAGAAAATATACAATCTGCCCATTTTAATATAGGCAATAAGTAATTTTTATAAAAAATGAAATACAAACAATACATACATATCATTGGCAATACAATATCATGTCAAGCAACATATTTGCACTTGACACACACATATTAGTTTTAAATATTATACACTAAACACACACACTCATCCCGAACATTTCATAAACACGCACTTCACTTTGTCACACATGAATGTCAAAATTTTCTATTAACGAGATCCAATATATCATATCTTTTTAATCTCTTGATTGTATCATCCCTAACTAGTAATTTTTTAACTAACACATTTGGATGGTTTTCCATTTTTTTAATATACTTTTCACTTAGGATGTTTATTTCATCATTTAAGTTTTTAATTTCTAAGTCCCTTTGTATGAATCTAATTGGAACATACCACGGGGCTCTTACAAGATTTTTAAGTGTTTTGTTTTGAAAACTTTCAATTTTTTTTATGTTAGTTTTTGAGGCTGATCCCCAGAGTTGGATCCCATACATCAGTTTTGGTTTGATTATGGATTTGTATAGAAGAATAAATAAATAAATAAATAATAAATAAAATTCATCACTTTAATCATAGTTTCCAAGAATTTCTCATCACCCTTAATATGTTGTTTAAGTTAATTTATGCCAAAATATTATTTTGATAAAAGAAGGGTTGGAAAGATAAAAAAAATATGCAAAATAATCTCTAAGTTGATCCTTTGAATTATTTTTATAACTCAGTTGTGGTCTTTTTTTAATTTTTTTTTTTTTTAATTGATAATTTTTAAGGTGAGTTTTTTTTTTCTTCACCACTCCAGCCTTTTGTTTTTTTGTCACTCCAATTAATTATTCATTCCTATCTTCAAGCATTAGATCAAACAATCCTTTAATTAAAATTTTCTTCTTTCCCAATTAAAATTCCTCTTGATTATATTACTTTTTTTTACGTGATTAAACAATTTCTTTTCCATCTCCCCTTTAGGATCATAAGGGGATGGTAAAGAAGGTGGTAGAATTCCAATCAATTTCTTTTCTAAAATGGTAATTTGTTTGATTTCTTTATGAGAAAAGACCAAAAGAGGACCAAAACAAAAATATTATTGTAGTGTTAAGGGAAATTGCGTTACAAATTATATTTTATTATTTTATTTTATTTTATTTTTTTCGTAATTTCACTGATTAATTATTATTATAAATTGTATTATAATATTAATAATTCATATTTATTTATTTATTTATAGCCTTTTTGGTTTTACATTAATAATCTTTTTTTTTATCATGGGGAAATGCATTTACGCACGCGTTGCGAGAGGGACTAACCCTCTATATAGGAGGGACTATCCAATAAAACCCCACCCTTTCAACCCTCTCCTCCCAGGAATCCGCCGGTAAGCATTACTTCGGGAAAGGCGGTGTTTAATTGTTGATGTTTTTTACATCCTCTTCTTTGGTCTTCATGATTTTCCTGAGCATATTGGTGACAATTAGCCAGTCTTGTCTTGACCTCAGCAAAAGGTCAGCTACATTTTCTTTTGTTATTTGGCTAGCACATCTCCTTCTAGCTTCATCTCTTATTTGGGTCCATCTCAGGCAATGGAATATTGAATGTTCGGGGGAGTCTTCCTCTTCACAATACCAGCATTGGTTTGTTGCTCTTTTTTTCATCCTGTTTAAGTATGAACCAAATACCCCATGTCCGTTAATTGCCTGGGTGACATAAAAGTCCACGTTTCCCCATTTCCTGTTGATCCAAGTGTGGATGTTTTTTACGAATACCTTAGCCCACCCATTATAATTTTGCCATTGTTCCTCCCATGCTATGATCATCAGTTTTTTGCCTCTTCCTTGTGCAGTCTTCCCCTCCTGTATAAAGCAACTTTCTCCTCAATTTTTTTTTAGGTAGGAGGGGAAATGCATTACTACACACCGCCTAAGTTAAACTAGCGGTAGTGTGGGGCTCAGAGAAATAGCAAACTTCATACCCACTAAAACCCCTCCTCCGTCTTACACCCTGAGGGGTGGTTCCTAGTTGGGTCGGGCGGATGGGTTAGCCGACTACTTTCCGATGGTGTGTTGCCGTAAATTTGTTGAATTTGCTGAAGCAATTCAACTCTCCAATTAGTACTCGCGTACTAATTAACTTCAATTCCCGTGTGTTTATTATTGATGCGTTCAGCAGATGTTGCGCTGACTTTGGACTCCATAAACCTCTCCAATTGAGAGTAATGGATCCAAACTTAACTTCTGTGACATTGTACCTATTCCTAACATCTAATGCAATGGGGCTATAGTACTGAATCTTCTGATTGTGTGCCGAATCCAAGTCGCTATGCTCGGATATAATTTGAGCGTCCAGGACCAACGCAGTGCTCCCTTTAACTGCCACGAGATCCGGCTTGCGCAGCCCCACCGTGGTTGATCTAACTTTAGGCTCCACATCCACTTGCGTGAAATGCTTCGCCAGACTCCTTTTGAAATACGACACCACGGCATCATGACGCGCTATTCTCGCGCCATGTGTCCGGTGGCATCGTTGGAGTACGTGTCCCAGTGTTTCTACTTCTGGGCAACCGGCCCGGCAGGAACGATCTCTGACTCGTCCTCTATTGGTCCTGGATCGAGTTAGCAGAGCATTAATTCGAAGTTTGGACATTCAAAGGAAATCATGGCCACTCTCAAGTTTTGAGCCTTCAACCAGCCATCTATTCTGGTGGGGCACTTTGCTGGAAGGAGCCAGGGCTTTGCAGTCGACGGAGTCGGTAAGCTTAGTCGCCCACCATCGTTCAAGTTTAACCTTAGAGTCAATTGTCACGTTATCGACGCGCAAGCGCTTCTCGCATCTTGCGATTTCCCCCGCCATGAAGGGGTTTGTAGCCTTCAAGCCCTTGGCGTAAGCGTTCAATCTTTTATATCTATGAAGGGGCATCAACATTATCAAAGATGGAATAGAGAGGCCACCGTCCTTATAGCTTGCGTGGAAATAGGCGTTAGGAGTGTTGGCAGGCAAGGCCAACCATTTGCGAACGTGGGCTCGTACCAATTCGTCAGCTTTCTTGAGCCGACTAAGTGTGCAGCAGCCGAGTGTTAAAAGATGGTACACACTCGGGAGCAACACTACTCGCAACCCAAACAAACGTTGTTGTGGTTTGAGAGGCGCTTTAGAGAGTCCGGTTAGCCCTCTTTGGAGCCTCACCAGCTCACCCCAGTTCATTCTCCCTTCCGGGGTGAAGGGTACGCCCAGGTACTTCCACTGATCGCTTCTGCTAAGTGCTGGCAATTTTTTGCCGTTGGCGCTAAACTTAGCACGCCCATCCACTACAGGTAATTTCTCATGTGGTATCGCTTTTAGCGCCACAGAGAAGGACTTCGTGGCGTTATGCAGTTATCAAGATAACCCGTCACAACATCAAGTAGGTTTGTAGCCCCTTGGTGGTATTAGCAAATAACAAAAGATCGTCCGCGAAGGCCAAGATATTAATCGGCCCTCCGCCAACATCGATACCGATCTCCGACGAGATGTGCTGCAACATCCCATCAATCAACAAGTTAAACAGGAACGGAGAGAAAGGGTCCCCTTGCTTAACTCCTCGGCCCGGTTTAATTGGGTCTGAGACCCACCCTGCGTGTGCCAACCTGGTATATGAACTATTGTAAACATGAGCTATATAGCGGACAAGCCGCTTGGGCACCCCCCTGGAGTAACGGGTGTCCTGAATCGCCGCGTGTGATACAGAATCAAACGCTTTGGCGATGTCCAATGACGCTATGTTCATATCCTTTTATCGGACTCGGCTGGCTCGGAGTGCCATATCTAAATCAAAGATATTCTTGGCAACTCCGTCCATCGGGATAAACGCCCTTTGGCGATTATCAAGCCCGATCTGACGGGAGAGTCTACGTTCCAGGATTTTGTGGAACGTTCTAATGAGTATAGAAGACACAGTGATGGGGCGCAGGTCTTCAGGCCCTTGAAGATTCTCTTTCTTTGGAATTAAGGTTGTTCTAGATTCCAACCAATTAGTTGGAACCTCTCCAGTTATCAGTAATAAATTAAAGATTTTACATAAAATCTGAGGCGGGACAGACCTCATCAGCCTTGCTGATATACCATCCGGCCCGGGTGCCGTGTTCACCCGGGGAAGAGAATCCTTAACTTCCTTCTCGACTATTGGTTCGAGAAGATCATATAAAACATCACTGTGCCTTATCACTCCGGGTGTCATATTGGACTCTGCCGTCATAGCCGTACGCCAATGTCCTGCGGCAGCGTGACATCATCACTGGCTCCAGATAAGACTCGGCTTATGCACTTCGTTGGATTTCGTGCATAAGCCCTCTGTGTTCTCCCATACTCTCTTCTCCTGAGTTGCCGCTTGGATAAAGTACCACTTTTAGGACCCCTGCTGCTACAGGGCCCTTTTGCTAAAGTTTTCGGAAAAACTTTCAGCAGATAAAGCGACAACTCTTGATTAATACGACCCGGAGACCATTCGCCAGCGCTAACGCAGATCTTATTTAGCACCGGCTCATGGAATCCAGATCTTTTTGACGTCTTTTTTCCACCTTCCTGCAGATATAGAATTACGGTTGTGATCCTTAGGTCTTCTTCAGGATCAGAGTTTAGAGCATCGGCGCTGCTAGCTGCAACAGGGCCTCCGCTTTCAACCTTTTCAGCACCTTTAAGTTCATTAATATAACTAAGTACTCTCTCCTTGTGAGCTTTGTATCTCCTCTGGCCCTTGATCGATTCCACAGTTCTCGTGGGAAAGAGTTCTGCCAACTCTTGGTTCATCCACACAATCCCCCCAAAGCCAATTTTGCCTCCGCCCGAGCCAGCAAAGCTAACTCTTCTGGAGACCATGGCTTCTTTTTATAGGTACAAGTCGCAATTTTGTTCGCATCATATTCATCTTTGTGTGTACGTTGTTCATGTACACCTCTGCCCCTGGCAGTTAAAAACACACGGGCGCAACCTTTGGCGCGGCAAGGAAATTCGCCAGGTTGCCTTCCCCGCCCTATAGCACCTGTCGGCGCCCGAGATCCGGAGGGTCTCGGGCAATCATTAAATCCATTCGAATCCGAGGCTTGTTTATTCTGTACTGGGCCAACAGCTAACTAAGGTCGAGAGGGCCGGCAACCCCCAGGACCCGTTTTGGCACTGAGGCAGCTTTTGGTTTCGTCTCCGGAGAGACTACTTATGGCGAGAACCACGCAAAGGTAGCTGCTTGCTAACGATGACTCTTTTCCACTGCTCACCAGCAACCGCAAAGGCTAAGTTGAACTTATAAGCAAGAGCGAAACTTAAAACTTCTATAGATGGTCGGTTGAGGTTTTAAATGAATGTACCGAGGAGGGATTGAAAATCCTTAAATAGAAAAAGGACCCCCCAAGGGCGAAAGCCCAAGGGAGTCCTATAGAAGGTACATTCATAACATACTTCTTGCCCGCCAATTTCGCCTACTGGCTCATCGCAGCTTAAGAGAGTCATAGTTACTCCCGCCAGTTAGTTTAATCGGCGGTAAGTCCGCGATTGTTAAAGCTGCCATTGTTGATATGGTTTTATAGCCGGATATGATTCTTAGGGCCATTCTTCTGTTAAGGTGTTCCAATAATTTCTCATAATGCTTGAACCGCAAAACATGTGCCCAGATTGGAGCACCGTATAAAATTATGGAAGAAACTACGTTTGCTAGACTGGGTCTTTATTTTGGACTAGGACCTCCTATATTGGATGTAATTCTAGCTAATGCCATATACATTTTATTAGCTTTTGCGCAGGTCTGTCGAATGTGTGTAGTAATTTTTACACCTTTATCGATACGTAGGCCCAAATATTTGATTGACTTCGTGCTCTTTATTATAACTCCTTCTATTTTGATGTCTATTTCTTGTAGTTTCCTTCTTCCATTCAACAGAACTAATTCAGTCTTTTTGGGAGCAAGTTTAATTCCCATCTCTGACATATGAGATGCTATTTTTATGGACGCATATTGGCTGAGTTCTTCAAGCATTGTTTTAGTTTTGGCAGATACTATAACTGCCAAATCATCAGCGTAAGCGACCAGAGTTACTCCCTGCTGTATCTTCATACGTAATATTGAGTCGTAGAAAATGTTCCACAAAGTCGGGCCCAATACAGAACCCTGTGGAACACCGCAGGTAGTACGTACATTAATAATCTTACGTACAAAAGAATTTACATATATTTACATTAAAATCATTATACATTACAATATACCAGTGATTTTCAACCTGTGGGGCGCAAGCATTTTTCAATATGATTCTAAAAAAAAGGTAAGATGATTTTGTGACTTTTGAACATTTTCGATTATTTTTCAATTTTTTCAATATGGTTCTAAAAAAAAGGTCTGATGATTTTGCGATGCTCTGAAACATTTCCGATTTTTCAATATGCCCACCCCTCTTATATTTTTTTTTTTTTTTTGTATACTGTGGTGGGGGGAGCGATGAAAATTATGATTGAAAATTGGGCCGTGAATACTAAAAGGTTAAGAAACACGGCTATATACCATTTGATATAATGTTATAATAAAAGTAAAAAATTGTAATTATTAATATACTCGTATAATATAGATATAAAATTAGAATATTAATATAATTGAAAAAAAAAATAAATAATAATAATTCATATATGCAATAATAAATAAATTAAATTAAAAATTTTTATTGTTTATTAAATGAATAATTAAATAATTTTGAACAAAAATATAATTTTTGTAAATAAAGAAGATTGGTGAGGGCCATTTTTGAATGGAGCTGGGAGTAATGATAAGAACTTATTAAATAGTAGTTTGATGCTAGACAGAATATTTTATTATTACATTAATATATTTATATACTAAAATATCTAGTAATTAGAATACACTTTGTACTAAAGATTTCATAAATTCTCAGAAAATTCATCAACGTTATTGATAATAATGTAAATGTTTATAATTATCATACTTATTCAATTACCTAATAATAACACTGGATATTACTGGGAAAATCGTGAGTGCTGGGTGTAAAAGGGTGGGATAGAGAGGGTTGAGAGAACAAAGGGATGCGCTACGAGAAGGCCGCCTAAAGCTAATTGATGAAACTGATTTATAATTGAATGAATCTATCAAGTAGAAAGGAAATTATACCTAAATATTACTGTCGACATTTTAATGAGATCTTTTTTTTTCTTTTTACCTGTGAGTAAATAGAATAATCCCCTCCACCACCACCACCACCACCACCACCATTGCTGCAAACACACAGACTCTACAATCATTAAGTAAATGCTTAATCAATATGGAAAGCTGAGAAATGAAAAAGTGCATTATTCATCTAAGAATTGATGAGGATGGTGATATGGTATTTCATTTTTAAAGAATCAAGCCTTAAAATAAAAAAAAAACACTCACACGTCATTGGGAAACTTGTAGATCGTAACCGTTAAATCGAAAATGATGGGTCAATAACTCTTTCAAAGTATTTATTTACTTTTCACTCAAAATGGGTGTGTGTGTGGGGGGGGGGGGGTTAGAGATGTGCAAAGGGACTAACCTCTTAGCTATAAGGATGTTACACTTGGCAATCAAATTATATGTAATAAGATATCCAATGACGAGGTGAATTTAAAAGAGAGAAAAATAAAATTTATTTATTTATTTTTAATAAATATATAATTAATTAATTATATACTTTATATATCCACCCAACTTACGTGATCAAAATTGATAAGTTATTTTTTATTTCAAATAGCAGTTTTCCAAGTAAGGAAATCAAGATAAGGAATCGTTGTAGTGATCATACAACACTTTTACCCAGCTAATGGGACAACTGAGTTGATAGGTGATGATAAAATTATTTTCTATTTGAAAGTTTAATCAATTATTATTGATTAATTGCTATTAAGATTAAAATATAATTAAAGAGAATAATTAAATAAATTTTAATTTGAGAAATTATTATGGTTTAGATGGTAGTCAGTAAATGATATTGCCTGCTTCTTTTCCCGTCGGTTCTTTTAGGGATGTGATGAAGGGAGGATTTTAACTTGATCCTCTTCTGGACAGTGCATGATTAGCTTTTAATAAGTTGTTTCTCTCTTAGAAGTCCATAAATCTATCTTAGTTAGAGCCTATTAGAGCCTATTGGTTAAGGCCAGAAATAATTTCTGATTGATTTTAAATGTTTAGAGGGGAAATGAAATGGTACTCGCCCTTTTGTATTCACCCAGAATAAATCCGAAGGAAATGTGACAAGATCAATAATTTTAACTATTGAGATCCATGTATCTTTTAATTATATATAAGTTCCGTTCCATTCACGGGTTGATATTTTAAAGATTATATAATATTATAAATAAGTCAGATTGACCTCTAAGTATCTTAATTTAAATTTTTTTTATATTATTTAAAATTAATTCCCTAAATACAAACATTAAGATCATTTATATTTATACTTGTATATTATTATAATCTGCGAATAGACCCTGAGGATCACGCAGAGCTTTAAAGAGAAATTATTAACAATTGAATTTCCCTATGTACGAACTTGAGTCTTCAGCGTGGTAGACTGTCGTGCTAACCACTAAACCACTTAAGAGTATTTTATACTTTTATAATTTTGTGTAAATCTGTTTGGCAATATTTTTACTTGAGGATATTAGCCTAAAGATCTATACAAATAGATGGGAAAAGATTGCAACTCAATCTAACTATTCTTGGATGGTGATTCGTTATTTATTTGTTTTTAATTTCATAGAAAAGTGACTATCCTTTCCATTAATTAATTGATAATCTAATTTTTATTAATTTATTTATTATTATTAATATTATTATTAATTTATTTTTGTAATTCTCTTAGTCTATTGGGTTTTTTTTTAAATTCACGATGGTAGGTGTTTTAAAGCTCTTTTTAAGTGGTTGGGATCAAATGGAGAGATGCAGAGGGACATTTTAAGGGCTGTGCTATCAATTGAGCCCCTGAGCTCTGCAAGACGACCCCTTTCGGGACGTTAGTCGTTGAATCCATGATTAACTATCAATTGCTAGGATTATTCACCCTGAAAGTTCGCATACACTTTTTTCCCCAGGATAATTTCATCAATATAAATACAATAAAAATCTTAATAGTAAATATTTTGCTAATTAAATTAAAGTATTTAATTCAATAAAAATATATTTTTATCTATATCATACGTTTAAAAATCGAGACAATATACTACAATCAAAATGCATCAGGAATGAAAATCGAGAATCAAATTTTAATTGAAAATATTTTTTTTCTATTCAATTAACATTTTTCTTTATTAATATTAATGAATTTCATTTTGGTTGCGGCTGTTTTTATATTTTTAATTTAAATATTAATATACATAACTCCAAACTTTATTATTATTATTATTAATGATTGATGTTAATTTCCATCTACCCAGTGTATGCTGTCACTCATTCTAACCTCCTCCTGGTTAGAATATATATATATCATTTATCTTTTTAGTAAACTCATTTTATATTTATCTTTAGGAATGGAAAATATATATCAATTTTGGTATTTTTTTTCATTTTTGTTTTTTTTTGTTTTTGTTAATTTGATGTAAATTTATTGGGTTATATTTGCAAACGTTAAGGGTTTGCATAGGAAAGTGGGTAGATAGGGGTGGGGAGGGGATTGATTGATGGATCGCAGACGTTCAATGCGGTCTATGGTCCATTGCTGGATCCGCCGATTGATGTGTGTGGTTGGAGAGATACGCGTTAATCACCAGTAGCCTCGGGGGCACATAGAGGAGAGAATGATTCACCCCTCACTGCTCTCAAATAACGGTTAACGAGGCTGCTTAAAAAGAGTGCTAGCAACTTCACAAACATATATTAAAGTATGGGAAGGGTAAGGATCTTAAAACAAAAAAATACATTAAAAAAAAATAATTTTCATCCATTCAACAAAAATTACAATAAATTTCTTAGGATCAATGAACAATAATTAATTTATCATATTTTTTTTTATTTATTAAAATTTAAAAAAGTGTATAGTTACGAGTAAAATAAGATCAAATATCCATGAATAAGATGATATAGATTAGAATTATAGAAGTTAGGTAAAAGTTAGTAAGGTAGGTAAGTGGCAAATAAGACTATATCAATAAATTGATTACATCTTTTTAAAATAAATAAAAAACCTTTAAGCTCTTATTGAAAACGTCCAAAAACAAAAAAATCACATTGGCGATTAGCACATGATAAAATGTGATAAGAGAATTAAGATAACTTCATATAGCTTTTCAATCATTCATAAATAAGAGATAATAAATTTAAAAATATCATAAAATATTTTAAAAATTTTAAAAGCTTAGATGAATAACAATGGGTAAAGTTATCTTTTTCAATTATCAATTAAATTGTATACCGAGAGAGCTGCATTCTCCATACTCTCTCGGTCTGGCTCCCTAAGACTTATTCTACACTATGAAAAATAAATTTAAACATAAATGAGGGAACCAAAAACTGTTTAAAAAAATAATTTTTTCTGTGTTTTTAAATATCTCCAAAAATCATACAGAAAAAAGTGTTTTTAGCATGATGTCTGTGTGTCCGTATAGACGTGCACAGCTTGAACGGCTTAACGGATTTTGATAAAATTTGGCATATTGACATCAGTACCATGAATTCACCAACTTTTGGTGTATATCCGGACCCCGGAAGTGGTAGTATTACCGACCGACGATAGGAAGGGAATTATTGTTTTCACACCAAATTTCACACGAAGAGATTTTTTACATATCTCCATGAATCATGCAATTTGTTAACAGAAAAAAGTATTTTTAACATATCTGTCCGTCTGTCCATTGTGTATTCTCATAGACGTGTATAGATTAAACGGTTCAACGGATTTTGATAAAATTTGGTATATTTACTTAATGCATCAGTAGCATGAATTCATCAACTTTTGGTATATTTTTCACTTAAAATTTAGTAGTAATTAATAATTGAGTAATTAAACTAAAAATAAAAACAAAGTTCATATAATTTAGTCATTTTAATTCAAGTTTTAAAAATATTTTATATATTATATATAATGTTGTTAGTAAATTAATTTATTTCAAAACATCGGTCGATTTTGTGCCTTGGCCATAGCTCATATTTTAATGACATGATAATATCACTCAAAAAGAAATTACATTCAATAATAAGTAAATATATTTATATTTGTTTTAATACTAGTTGATCTACTTTCATATAATATACAAGATATACAAGATTACAAGATATATATATATATATATATATATGTTGGTTTAGGTTTCCGTGAATGTTATTGTTATTATTACTATCAGATTTATCAGGGATATAATCACGTATTTTTGTGAGATTGTTTTCTCGACGTTTCGGCACCCATTTTGGCGCCATTTTTCAAGAGATTATTTAGGTGGGAATATTTTTTGGGAAAAAGAAAAAAAATATTTTTTGGGAAAAAGAAAAAAAATATTCTCACCTAAATAATGTTGTTATTTTCTCGACTTTTCGGCCACAGACCATCAACAAGACTGGACACGCCCATGTATTGCTGTGGAACCTTATTTGGCGCTATCTAGGTAAAACACGCAGCAACTTGATGGAAAAGTGGGTGGGGGAGGAGTGGTGGGCTTTTTGAATTTATTTAGAATTTGGGGCCATCTATTGACCTCCCTCGTAACTACCTGATGTAAATCTTTTGGGGTGGGGGGAGCTTATTGGGCTTTTTAAATTTATTTTTTTTTTTGAAGGAATAATTGGAATGAAAAAAAATTGTGAATATTTCAGTTAAATGAAAAATTATTTATTTAGAGATAAAACTGACATTTCATCAAAAAATTTTTATATTTTCATATTTTTGCTGAAACGTTGGTTTTATCTCCAAATAAATAATTTTTCTTTTAACAGGTATATTCACAATTTTTAAATTGCAGCTAGGAAATTTACACATATAGATGAAAAGAGTAATGTTTTATATGTAATATATTTATTTAAAGAAGGATAAAAATTAAAATAAATTATTAACAATAAATATTAACAAAATCTTTTTTAACAAAATTTTTTTTACATATTTTTATTTTATGATAGTAATTAAATATTCAATAAACTAATAAGAAATATCAATTAATAATAAATCAGTTATAAATTTTTATAAATTTTATTTACGAAAGTTTTGATTATTTTGTTCGAAACTGTATCCTTCCTGGATAAAATGCTGTTACACAATTTTGTAAAATGGTGTAACAGAATTTTTTTTAAAAGAGGGGCACATTTTAGTGCAAATTCCTCGCCATGGGAATTACAAAAGGTTGTGGTGATGAATGTTTGTGAAGCCGATTGAGTGGTCATTGGGAAATTGCTTAGCACTCGTTTCAAAGTCTTCGTCGATGGTAAGGGAAAAATTTTTTCTAAATATCTGTAACACCTGGGTCCATGTTTCATAATTGAAAGGAAAAGGGCTTTTTCATACAAAGAATACCGGCGTAGATTTTTAGATACGGCGTAATTTTTTATAATAGATTTTAAAAAAATTTGTAGGTAGGATGGTAAATCATTTATACCATCAACATATTCCTTCGCAGAGATTGGTGGGTTTCTCTTCCTTGAGATAGTTTTCTTCAGAAGACGTCTTGTATGGCATAGCTTATGCCATAATCTTCTTTCAGATGGACTTATTCCTTTTCTACTAGTATATTTAAGCTCCTTCATTAATGTATGTCTTTGTCTTCCTATAAAAAATATTTGAATTAAAAATATTATAATACACCCATGCAGTAAATTATCATAGAAATGTGTAAAACTATCATGTAATTAACAGCTGCTGCTTCTTTGTATCACACGTAATCAATCATAATGTTACATATTATAACAACAATTTTTTTTATTTTTCAAATTTTTTAATTATTTTATTAATGTGAATAAATTAATAGTGGGATAGGCATTACTGTTAGTTGCAAATACTCGCTTGTTCACTTAACCAGGGATCATGGATTACATTAACCTAGCATAATGTATTATCTATAAACTTAATATAAATATAATACATACGTCTGCAAGGAGTTGTTGCCAATGGGGTATCATCTTCAATCTGTAACTCAGGCTGCTCCCATACATCTAAAAAAAATAAAATAATTATTAATAAATATGAGTTGTTCATCTGAAAACATCTTTGTTAATAAAAAGTTTACAATAAAATTTTTTTTTTTTTTTTTTTTTTTTTTTTATTTTAATTTATTCTGCAATCAGAATTACAATCATCACAATCATCAATACAATCATTATGCGAATTCTATGGGCAGAAGGGCTGTCAACATATATTAACTGGGAGGTGTGAGGAGGTGGGGATGGTCGAGGGGCGAGGAGAGGGGAGGAGAGAATATATGTACAAAGTGAGGGCCCCCAGTGGGGCTCACTGTAGTGTTAATTTCTAGACTTGAGTATGTCCTGGGGCCATTTCCTCTTGAGTCTTCTATTTGTGATGATCACATTTAGGGTATCTAACAAGCAGTTGGAGTGGTGGGAGAGTCTCCTGTAGTGTGATTGGGTTTTGGAGTAAATTGTTTCTGGGATTGTAGGGATGTTGAGGTCTTTGTGTAATGATTCATTTGTGACATACCAAGGTGCGTTGGTGATGATGCGAAGGTATTTGGACTGGAATCGCTGGATCACATCAATGTTAGATTTTGCCGAGCAACCCCATAGTTCTAAGCCATACGTCCATATAGGTTTTATGATTGCCTTGTATATTAGGACTTTGTTTTCGAGGGATACTTTGGAATTTCTACCGATAAGCCAGTACATCTTTCGTATTTTTATATCCATTTCTTGCCTCTTTTTCTTGATGTGTTCTTTCCAGTTGAGTTTGGAGTCTAGATGGATTCCCAGATATTTAAAGCTGTTGTTTTGCGGGATGGCTTTATTATTTATGTAGATTAGGTGGTTCTCTCTTTGGTGTTTCAGCGTGAAGGTGACGTGGCTGGACTTGTCGCAGTTAACTCTCATTCTCCATTTGTCAAGCCACTCGGAGGCAAGATTTATGTATGACTGTAGACTAGCACAAGCGTTGGAGAGGTTTGTGTTAGGTGACAGAATGGCGGTGTCGTCTGCGAATGTAGCGAGGTGGCAATCAGGGGAGGTAGGAAAGTCTGAGGAGTAAAGGAGGTATAGAAATGGGCCCAGGATGCTACCTTGGGGAACTCCAGAGAGGATGGGATGGGTTTCGGAGAGTTCTTCATTAAATTTTACTTGGAAGAACCTATCCGAAAGGTATGACTTGAGGAGTGTGAAGTAGTGGTAAGGCATGTTAGTTTTGATTTTGAATAATAATCCGTCGTGCCATACTTTGTCGAAGGCCTGGCTAATATCGAGGAAGACGGCGGGGCAATACTTCCCATCCTCCAAGGCTTTCCCAATCACATCCACGAGCCTGTGGCATTGTTGAATGGTAGAATGCTGTTGCCTGAAGCCAAATTGATGATCAGGTAGCCACTTCATTAGGTCGTTTTCCTTTATTCTCATGAAGATAAGCTTTTCCATGACCTTGGAAATGACAGGGAGGAGGCTGATTGGTCGATAGGAGTTAACTTTGTTAGGAGGTTTGCCAGGTTTGAGGATGACTTTTGTAGATTTATGCCGGATGTTCGAGATATTCTTTGCTTCGTGTCCCAGTTCCAGTAGAGCATCCTTTATTTCTTGAGTATTAGTGGAGGGGTGAATATTTCTCAATATGACTCTATAGGGTCTCTCTTCCTTTAGTTGGTAAGTGTGGAAGTTGGTGTTTTTATCTTTGAGGGCTTTGATTATTTTTCTATAACTTTCCGGGCAGCTGGGTTGAATTTTAACCTCCTCAGCTCTGGTGCATTTTAGAGTATATGAACCTGGGACAATGTTATTGAGTAAGGCTCTAAGTGGTTGTATGAGTTGAACCCCAACGACAAAAATTGGAGGTGGTTTTGGTTTGGAGTTTGTGATTGTAGGTGGGGAGGGGCTACTCTCCTCTGAACGTAGAATTTCAAATTGGTTAGCTGTGGGAAGCGGGGATGGCTTATTAAGCCAGTAACTTTCGAGTTTGGATTGTTTAAGGGTTTTTTGGGGAGGGGAGTTGGAGGCTTGTAATGTCCTTTTTCTTGAGTCGATCACTGACCACTCAGTGTTTGGCGTAGTAATACTGGACTCCGAAGTAGATATAGTTTCAGATGAAAACAGAGGAACAGTGTGTCTGGACACGGTGTTTTTACTAACTTCATTTAAGGAGGAAGACCGGGGTCTCTCCAGGGGTAAAGAAAAATGACTCGTGCTAGGTGCAGATACAAACTTGTTTTCTGTAGCTAGTGGGCTGGCACGAACGCAGTCAGCATCAAGAATGGGTGGTTTCTCCTTGGGACCTCCTGGTGGACTTCTGGGTAAGCCCTTTTTGGCGAAGGGGTTAAGAGCCTCCTTCTGTCCTGGGAACACCATGGTATAACACTGGATAATTCACTATTGATTGATAAGTATTTAGAAACGTTCAAGTTTTTCCCTCTCTGTATCTTAACAAAAACATAGCTACTAAGAGTAATTTATATGTAGAATAGAAAAAGAAAGCAAAAATTATCTATATAAATTTATATATTTGTATAAAATTTATATAAAAATAGACTATTTCAATCGAATTATATAAAAATAGTTGACTTAGGGAGAGCGGATTAGAATTGATCCGTCTTACTCGACAGCCAAGAGAGAACTGAAATTGATTAATCAAGGAATTTATTTTGGCTTTTATTAAGAAATTTACATAAATATTAAATATAAATATTTTATAAGAACATTTTATTTATTTCAATGAAAAAATTAGATACAATAACTTATAAACGACATTCTAAATTGATATCGTCAGGTATTAAATGGCGTATTGAATTTCCGAAACTCTTAATAGGACATGATGATTCGAAACTTCTTCCTTTAAATGTAATTTTGACAAAATGTTCCTTTGTTTCTAGATCACGATACATACACAAGATGAGTGTTTTTTGTGGTCCAATATCATTCAAATTAAATATTTGTAAAGAATCAATCAATGCATCAATAATTGTATAGTGGGTTATATAAATATATAATTTTTGAGGATGGTATTTAAAATCCCACAAAATATTTTGCAAAAGGATTCGTAGGTAGGATGGTAAATCATTTATACCATCAACATATTCCATCGCAGAGATTGGTGGGTTTCTCTTCCTTGAGATAGTTTTCTTCAGAAGACGTCTTGTATGGCATAGCTTATGCCATCATCTTCTTTCAGATGGACTTATTCCTTTTCTACTAGTATATTTAAGCTCCTTCATTAATGTATGTCTTTGTCTTCCTATAAAAAATATTTGAATTAAAAATATTATAATACACCCATGCAGTAAATTATCATAGAAATGTGTAAAACTATCATGTAATTAACAGCTGCTGCTTCTTTGTATCACACGTAATCAATCATAATGTTACATATTATAACAACAATTTTTTTTATTTTTCAAATTTTTTAATTATTTTATTAATGTGAATAAATTAATAGTGGGATAGGCATTACTGTTAGTTGCAAATACTCGCTTGTTCACTTAACCAGGGATCATGGATTACATTAACCTAGCATAATGTATTATCTATAAACTTAATATAAATATAATACATACGTCTGCAAGGAGTTGTTGCCAATGGGGTATCATCTACAATCTGTAACTCAGGCTGCTCCCATACATCTAAAAAAAATAAAATAATTATTAATAAATATGAGTTGTTCATCTGAAAACATCTTTGTTAATAAAAAGTTTACAATAAATTTTTTTTTTTTTTTTTTTTTTTTTTTATTTTAATTTATTCTGCAATCAGAATTACAATCATCACAATCATCAATACAATCATTATGCGAATTCTATGGGCAGAAGGGCTGTCAACATATATTAACTGGGAGGTGTGAGGAGGTGGGGATGGTCGAGGGGCGAGGAGAGGGGAGGAGAGAATATATGTACAAAGTGAGGGCCCCCAGTGGGGCTCACTGTAGTGTTAATTTCTAGACTTGAGTATGTCCTGGGGCCTTTTTCTTGAGTCGATCACTGACCACTCAGTGTTTGGCGTAGTAATACTGGACTCCGAAGTAGATATAGTTTCAGATGAAAACAGAGGAACAGTGTGTCTGGACACGGTGTTTTTACTAACTTCATTTAAGGAGGAAGACCGGGGTCTCTCCAGGGGTAAAGAAAAATGACTCGTGCTAGGTGCAGATACAAACTTGTTTTCTGTAGCTAGTGGGCTGGCACGAACGCAGTCAGCATCAAGAATGGGTGGTTTCTCCTTGGGACCTCCTGGTGGACTTCTGGGTAAGCCCTTTTTGGCGAAGGGGTTAAGAGCCTCCTTCTGTCCTGGGAACACCATGGTATAACACTGGATAATTCACTATTGATTGATAAGTATTTAGAAACGTTCAAGTTTTTCCCTCTCTGTATCTTAACAAAAACATAGCTACTAAGAGTAATTTATATGTAGAATAGAAAAAGAAAGCAAAAATTATCTATATAAATTTATATATGTAAGGTGGCTTTCAAATGAGAGAAAGGTTTCTTCGTTTTTGTCGTGATTTTATTAATTCTAAAAGAATATTTACAATTATTATACAATTATTAGAATATTTACACATTTAAATAATACATACCTAAAAGAATAATTAAATTACACGTTATTTATAGAATATATTATATACACAATCAAAATTAAACTAACTGCTTATCTTACATTAATACTTAATAAATACTTAATAAGCCCTCTATCCTAAACTATATACACTAAGGTTAAAAGAAGTTATAAATATAATTTATACCTCCCCCCCAAAGGTCACTTTTTCACTGAAAAGGTGATAATTTGCTTGAATGAACAAGTTTTCCCTTTTTCCCCCAATTAACTTTATATATCGAGGAAGAAATTCTTTTTAAAATTTTATAAGGACCTATTCTTACTTTATCCAATTTTTTCCTATTTAGTTTATTTCCATTTTCTATGTAAACTTCATCCCCATCAGAAAATTCATACTCTCTTCTGTTCTTGTCAAATATTCTCTTGTTTATTTCAAAGTTTTTTGAAGAATTTAACAAGGCTCTTCTTCTATCTTCTAATAGATCACTTTTTATTTCGAAAGGAGAAATACTGGATTGTTTCCCGAAAAGTAGATAGCCAGGTTCATACTTGGTTGCTGTATGAATAGTGCGATTATATTCACACGCACACTCTTCTGCAATTTTCGACCAAGCTCTTCTATCTCCACTATTCACCTTGCACCTGATTCGATTAACCAACGTCTGGTTTAACCTCTCATTAAGTCCATTCGATTGTGGACAGTCAATCGAGGTATATATCAATTTGATATTCATCCCAGTAAGATATTTTTGAAATTCTGTAGATTGCAATCCCGAATATTGATCAGCTAACAGAATTTTAATTTTGTTTTTCTTTGCTATTGGGTCAATCATCTTTATAAAATCTCTAGAACATTGGCTTACTGATGTTGAAATCCAAGTGTATCTACTAAAATGATCTAACAAGATATGTAAATATTTCTTCGGTGATCTATTACCTCCAAATCCACCAACCGTGTCAATAGACATGATCTCATATGGTTCTGTCGCTGGGCCTAGTTTTGACATTAAACCAATTAGTCTACTCCTACGAACCTTATTTTCTATGCAAATCGAACAGCTTTTACAAAATGTATCTATCAACTTATCCATATTTTTAAAATAATAATATTTTCTTATCCTTTCTTTCAGATGTGCAGCTCCAATATGACCATAATATTCATGTACTCTTTGTATTAATTGAATGCCAAAACTGACTGAAACGAATATTCTAAATTTTCCTCTTAAATTTTTCAATGTAATATTATTACGTCGTACGGTGTTTGTCCATGCTGTTTTTAGTTCATCTATGTTTTCTTTCTGATCTTTTATTATTTCATTCAATTCTATTAAATTTACCACTTGAATAGCATCTTCATTCTCAAAATATTCCAAAACTGGTTGTCTTGATAATAAGTCAGGTAAAACATTGTCCCTCCCTTTCTTATAAATAATTTTAAAATTATATTGGGATAAGTAATTAACCAAATCACCTAGTATTTCATCCGTTCTAGCTTTGGTTTTCAAATTTTCTAATGGTTTATGATCGCAGCATACGGTAAATTGCCGTCCAATAACATAATATTGCCAATGTTTTATAGCATCTTTAATAGCTTTACATTCTAAATGTATTATGTCCATCCGTTTTTCTTTTTCAGATAATTTTCTCGAAAAATATGCTACCGGGTGTAGTTTTCCATCATCTTGTGGTTGTTTTAAGGTGGCTCCCATACCTTTATAGCTCGCATCTGTTTCAATATATATATCCTTATTTATGTCATAAATCGATAAAATTGGTGAAGAACATAAATACTCCTTTATCATGTTAAAACTTTTTTCACATTCATCTGTCCAAATAAATGGGATATTCTTCTTGAGTAATCTATGCAATGGTTCAAATTTTTCAGAACTATTTTCAATATATTTTAGGTAAAAATTTATTGATCCTAAAACGCTACGCACTCCCGATTTATCAGTTGGTCTTTGGAGATTCTTTATTGCAACAAGGTTTTCACGGGCTGGTGAAATTTTGTTCTCCTCAAGTAAATGGCCTAAATATTTAACAGATTTATTTGCAAATGTACATTTTAATAAGTTGAGCTTGAACCCTTCTTCTGCGATAACTTTTAACAGTTCTTCAATATGTTTAATATGATCATCCCATGTTCTTGAAAATAGTAAAATGTCATCGATATAATTAATGCAAAATTCGGATAGATTATTTTTTCTTATGATATTTGATAAAATTCTTTGAAAAATTGTTGGCGAATTCTTTAATCCAAATGGAAGCACTTTAAACATAAATTTACCAAATTTTGTTATAAAAGATGTCTTCTCTCGGTCTTTTTCTGTAAGAACTATATTCCAAAATGCAGAATTTATATCGATGACTGTAAAATATTTACAGTTGGATACTTTTTCTATAACATCGTTAATAGTTGGAAAAGGGTAACATTCTGGTATTATTAAATTATTTAATTTTCTAAAATCAATGCATAATCTCGACTTACGCCCCTCTTGTTTTTTATAAGCAAGAGTTACAGGGGAAGAAAACGGCGAATCTGATTCTTCTATTAAATCTGCTTCTAGTAACTGTTTAATTTGTGATCTAATTTCTTTTTCATCTGGTATAGAACATTTGTATGGACGAGAATTTACATATTCTTCTCTTATTAATTTAATTTCTGCTTCTTTTGACTTCACCTTTCCAACGTCGAATTTATCTTTAGCGAATATATGTTTATAACTCTTGATTAAATTTGTTATCATTGATTTTTGTTTTTCATTGTTTATGTGATTTAAATTCATCTTAAATTCTTTATCAAAAGTATCATTAATATTTTCATCAATTGTATCTTCATTAATAACATCATTAGTCCTCTTATCAAATGAAATCTCATCCAATTTAATTATTTTATTATTATCAATTCTTTGTAAAATTTTCAAATTTTCATCTTGTATCAGTTTAAAATTTTGAATAGCGTCGAGACCTAATAATATGTCATATGAAAATTTATTTTCATCCATTATGTATACTTTTAATCGATTTTTGACATTTCCAATTTGTAATATAACATTACCCCGGGCAGTGCTTAAGTTGAATCCATTGAAAGTTTTAAAACTATTTTCAGAATCAATGGTATCTAATTTTAAAAGATTAGTGATTCTTCTGTTTATTAAACTAACATTAGAACCACTATCATAAATGGCTTTAGTTTTTATTTTCCCATTGATAATTACATTTATTTTTATTAATGGATTCAATCTTCCCGGGCTTTCTAGTTTAAAGAAATTTTATTTTCTGTTTCATTTTTGCCATAATTGGATTTATTCATTTGTATTTTCTTTTCAAACAAACTTTTATTTCTACATTCGTTACTTGGATGGAAACGATTAAACCATCCAAGATTTTCGCAAATGAAACATGGTTTTTTTAAAAAATTAGAAAATTTAAGTTTTTGTTCATATTTTCCTTGTTTAATATTTTCATTAAAATTCGATTCAATTTTCTTTTGATTAAATCTATTGTCTAATTTCCTTAATTCTGTAAAAAGTTTTTCTATAGTTGTAATTTCTTCCCTATCTAATTGATTTTGAATATCCATTGGTAATCCGACAACAATCATATTAATTCTTGCTTCAACTCGACTCTTATTTTCAGCCTCTAATAATAAATTCTCTTTACATATCGCATAATCTATAAATGATCCGCCTAGATATTTATAATTATAAGCTTTTCTAATTATAGACCATCCTTTATCTATAAATACATTTAAAAATGAATCTTTCCATGAATTCCATTTTTCTAATCCAATTTTTTTTAAATTAGCCTCATACCAATCTTTGGTTGGGCCCGAAACAAAAAAACGTAAAATTTCAACTTTATCAATATCCAAATCAACATGGTGTCTTTCGCATTCTTTTTCAAATTGTTCAAACCATTTTATCGGATTGTGTTTTTTATCAAATTTGTTTAAAATAAATTTTTTTTCCACCTCGTGAAAATTTATTTCATTTAAATATTTTTTTAACTTCAAATCATTTATTTCTTTAGTTAAAACATTTTCTTCATCAGATTGATTATACTTTAGTTCCGATTGAATTGAATTTATTTCTTCCAATGGAATATTTTTATAGCAAAGGTTATCATCTTCATCGAAATATTCTTTCATTAAATTTTCGTCTATTTTAAGTCCTATTTTCCGATAACCATTAATAGGTTTTATAGCCACAATAGCGTTTTTTATTGATGATTTTTGAATAAGTACCTTGTGATCTGCCAAATTTTGATATTCGTCTGGAAGTGCATACCATAAGATTTTATCTAGCGAAAGACCTTCCAGTCTAAATTCATTTTCATTTGTTTTTATGATGTGTACATATAATTTATTTTCTTCCAATCGGCTTGTATCCATTCTAAAAATTTCCAGGTAATTTAATTTGTAAGGTGGCTTTCAAATGAGAGAAAGGTTTCTTCGTTTTTGTCGTGATTTTATTAATTCTAAAAGAATATTTACAATTATTATACAATTATTAGAATATTTACACATTTAAATAATACATACCTAAAAGAATAATTAAATTACACGTTATTTATAGAATATATTATATACACAATCAAAATTAAACTAACTGCTTATCTTACATTAATACTTAATAAATACTTAATAAGCCCTCTATCCTAAACTATATACACTAAGGTTAAAAGAAGTTATAAATATAATTTATATATATTTGTATAAAATTTATATAAAAATAGACTATTTCAATCGAATTATATAAAAATAGTTGACTTAGGGAGAGCGGATTAGAATTGATCCGTCTTACTCGACAGCCAAGAGAGAACTGAAATTGATTAATCAAGGAATTTATTTTGGCTTTTATTAAGAAATTTACATAAATATTAAATATAAATATTTTATAAGAACATTTTATTTATTTCAATGAAAAAATTAGATACAATAACTTATAAACGACATTCTAAATTGATATCGTCAGGTATTAAATGGCGTATTGAATTTCCGAAACTCTTAATAGGACATGATGATTCGAAACTTCTTCCTTTAAATGTAATTTTGACAAAATGTTCCTTTGTTTCTAGATCACGATACATACACAAGATGAGTGTTTTTTGTGGTCCAATATCATTCAAATTAAATATTTGTAAAGAATCAATCAATGCATCAATAATTGTATAGTGGGTTATATAAATATATAATTTTTGAGGATGGTATTTTTTTTTTTTTTTTTTTTTTTTTTTTTTTTTTTGAGGAAGGGGAAATCCTCATGGACACCTCGTGTATCGCTATACACCGAGGTAGTGCAGGACTTCTACCTGCTAAAACCCCTTCCTTGGCCCCACGAGTCCCCCTCGGAACTGCCCTTACGCATTACTTCGAGAGAGAAGGCCTTGGTGGTTGTTGTCCTTTACATTGCTGTCCGGTTCTTGTTTTTTAGGATGTCTCTACACAGGCATCCAACTGTCTCCCAATGTTCCCTTCCCCTCAGCATGACTTCTATGAGGTTGTCTGCTTTAAGTTGGGTGCCCAATTTTTCCTCTGCCTTCTGCCTCAATTCTTGCCAGATAACGCAACTGAATAAGGCATGCTCGGGCGTGTCGACAGTCTGGCATGCCTCGCATAGGTCGGTGTCAGACTTCTTTATCCTGTGGAGATAGGCACGGAAATTGCCGTGCCCACTCAGGAACTGAGTCAGCTGGAAGTCCAGCTCTCCATGTTTCCTCTCGAGCCACACGTTCAATTTGGGTATGAGCCTCCAGGTCCACCTGCCCTCGTCGGCTCCATCCCATCTTCGTTGCCATTGCTCTAGTAGACATTCTCTGTTGAAGGTCTTAGAGGCACCCGCTCCATGATTGTAAGCCCTCTCTTTTATTAAAAGGTCGATGGGAGGGACAGCGGCGAGCACCTGCAAAGCCGCACCTGAGACAGTTCTGTAGGATCTACAGACCCGAATGAGGGTTTTTCTCTGTGTTTTTAGTAATAAGTTGTTATATTTCTTTCGTTTTAGTGCTCCGGCCCACACCGGAGCAGCATACGTCAGTATCGAGGTGACCACCGAGTTGAGGATTCTCCTAGTGCCGGTCCCCGGACCCCCCACGTTAGGCATTATTCTTTGAAGCGCTGCGATTGTTTTTGTCGCCTTGGCAGTTGCCGCCGCGATGTGATCCCCCCAGGTCAGGGATCTATCCAGGGTGACTCCTAAATATTTAAGGGTTCTCTTGGCATGTATCGGTTTCCCCATGATGTTCACCTCGATATCGGAGATTCTTTTCCTGCCGGTCAGAGCGATAATCTCTGTCTTTTCAGGGGCCAGTTCTAGCTGTCGTTCCCCCATCCACGCGGTCACCCTGTCCATGCAGTCTTGTGCCTTTCGGATGATTTCAGTCTCTCCCTTGTCAATGACCAGGATCAGCAGGTCATCAGCGAAAGCTATCAGCCTGCAATCTCTAGGAACCCCCAATCTCAAGACCCCATCGTACAAGATGTTCCAGAGAAGGGGACCAAGAACCGAGCCCTGGGGCACTCCACACGACATCTGTACCGAGGTCCCGTCAATGATGATTGACCTTTTGGTGAAGTAACTCTTTATTATTCTCACTAGGTATTTTGAGACACCTATTTGTTCCAGCTCGCTGACAATGTGCCCCCATGAAGCAGTATTAAAGGCGTTGCGTATGTCTAGAGCTATACCCACGCAAAGCTCCCTATCTTTCCCCTGGCCCTTAAGGGCACTTCTAGCAAATTGCGTTACTTCATGTACTGCATCGATTGTCGATCTTCCTTGTCTGAATCCATATTGATCTTCAGACAGACCCCCTGCTCGATCTATTTCTTTCGTAAGCCTATTTACAATTATTTTTTCCAAGATTTTTGCCTGGGTATCTATGAGACATATAGGTCTAAACGAGTTTGATTTAGATTTGGGGATCAGGACGGTTCTTGCAGCTTTCCATTGTTCTGGGAATTCGCCCGTAGACAAAATTCCGTTAAACAGTCCAGTGAAGTATGTAGGGCGTGCTTTTATCGCCAGCTTGGTGACTTCGGGTGGTATGCCGTCCGGTCCGGGAGCCTTCTTGTTTTTTAGCTTGCCTGACGCCTCCATTACCTCCTCTTCAGAGAGGCCATGGAAGTCGTCCAGCTCTCTCTCTCCGAGCACCCAGTCGGGGGTTGTCCTCACAGGGAATAGCCCGCTTATGATTTCTAGCTTCTTTTCGGTGTCTAATTTTATTATCTTTTGGACTCCGAGCTTTTTAACAACTATTTTGTAGGCATCACCCCAAACATCTTGTTCCACGCTCTCTACTAGCTCCTTCCAGCATTGCTTCTTTGCATTCCTGATTGAGTCTCTTAAAGCAGTTCTAGCTGCACGGTACTCCTCGTATATCACGTTTGCAGACTCAGATTCAAAGGATTTTCTGCCTCTCATGCGTGTCCAGGCCCTCCTCTTGCGAATGCATTCGGATCTTAAAACTTTTATTGATGGGTTCCACCAAAATACAGGTCTTCTGGTGTGGGTTGACTTGCTCCCCAGTACCCTCCGGCATGCTTCCTGTATGGCCTTCGTCGAGTCTAATGCAGACTGTTCATTGAGCCTGTCCAGTTCTTGTTTTAGAACTTCTTCTAGCTGTTTTGCTTTATTTTCTTTAAACCGCCAGCCGGTAAATTTTATTTTTAGATCCTGAAAGCGTTTTTGTGGCTCATTAATTTCGAACGCGATTATTCTGTGGTCACTAAGTGACTCATCTTCGACAACTCTCCAGTTCGTTATTTTACTGGCCAGACTCGTCGATACAAGTGTAATGTCAATGATGCTGCTTTGGGTGCCTCTGCAGAAGGTTGGTTCCGTTCCTTGATTTGCCACCGTCAGGTCATGTACGGCCATCCATTCAACTAGGAGAGTGCCCCTCCTGTCCTCTCTTGAAGACCCCCACGCGTGACTTTTGGCGTTAAAGTCTCCAGCTACTATTATGTCTCTGCCTCTGACATTTTGTAGATGTGCAGAGAGATCGTCTAGGAACTCCTCGTATTCCTCCCCTGTGGAATTGGGAGAGTGGTAACAGGAGAAGACCCAAACACCACCCGACTCTATCCACACGAAGCCCTTCCCCTTACCGAAGCTCTCAATCGGAACATCCCTTCCACAGAGAGAAGCATTCTCGAGTTCATCGGTTGTCCATCTATCGCTTGTTCTTACGTGTGCTTTATTGGGCTCGCTTATGATCAAGATATTGGCGTCGTATTTTGTTGCTGTAGCGTAGATTAGATCTTGTGCTTCCCTACTTCTATTCAGGTTTGCTTGAAGTAAGATCACTGTCGGTTTTAGTCACGCCCTTGCTTACATTGGTTGTTGCGTCATCGGACACCTTGGCAGACGCGTTGTTCGTAGGTAACTCACAGTCGTTTTTCTGTGGACTGGAGGTAGAGCATTCCGCTTTGCTTTCCTCCCGGTTGGGCAGTGCTGTCTTCGCGGCTGTCTTTTTTGTTTTAAGAGATCCAACAGCTTGAGTCTTTACCCTGCTCCTGATATCCATGACTAATGCTTTGTACTTTGGGCAAGCCATGGATGACGCCTGGTGCCCATGTTCGTTACATGCATAACAATGCGGTTCGTTGTCACATTCTTTCGCGTTGTGTTCTCCCTGGCAGCATTTTAGGCATTTGCCTTGCATGTTGGGTTGCTTCTCCGTACATTGCCTGGCATAGTGTCCAAATCTGTGACACTTGAAGCACTTAGTTGGTATGTGCATTTCTGTTACGCGGCAGTAGACCCACCCAATTAGCAATCTTTTAGAGTCTATTAGCCATTTAGCAGCCGCTGCGGGTAGATTCACAACAACCATCCTGGCTTTCCCTACTGATCTGATGTCGCCAACCAAAACTTCTTGTACCTCTAGCCTACCTTCTCCCATCTTTTTTATTATTGCTTCTCTAATATCATCCTTGGTAGTGACATCGTCCATGTCTCTGACAATCACTTTCTTTTTATTTAGATGTAGTTCCTTGGGTTTGGCCATTCCCTCGAGACTCGCTGTAACTGATCTTTTAAAAGCGTCTACTGTACCAGCGGATTTTTCATGTATGAGAAGTTTAACTCCCCCGTTTCTGGTCTTTTGGATTGCGTCGATGCGCATTCCATCCTGCATTTTCACATCCTTTTTCATTTTCATTAGGATTTTTGCATATGAGTCTCCTGAACAAAGTGGTTGGATCTCTAGGGCCTTTCTTTTGTTCCGCTTGTATTTTTTGGTTAGCCATCCTCCTTCGGAGTCTTCTTCCTCCTTATCATCATGCTGTCCTTTCGTAAATCCATCTTTCCCTGGGCCCCGCTTGGGAACACACAGCTTAATCTCTGTTTCCGTTCCAGAGAATACACATTCGAGTAGTTTTTTAATTCGAGCCAGCTTTATACCGGAGTCTACAGCAATGGCGAGTTTCTTGTCATTTCTTTCTATTAAATTATCTCGAATTTCTCTTAAGGGTTCCCATAGATTCCTTAAATCGATTTCTCCTTCTATTTGATCTCCGCTATCGATGTAGTAGACCTTCCTGTTGTTGGTAGTTTTAGTTGTTCCTACCTTAATAGTGGACACAATTGTGGCGCCCGCCATGAGTCCTGGGCCGAACTGGTGGTTATTGATGGCCTGTTCAATGTCATTATATCTGTCTTTAAGCTGTTTTGTCAGGCCTTCTTCCATTTTGGTTTGTGAGGTCTTAATCACGGCGATATCGTATTCCACCGTCGATCCTAGCGGGTTCTCTACTTGCTCTTTGACTCTTTTAAAAGCCTTATCCGGCCAAGTCTTATTCAGCAATTCGATTGCATTCTCGACATCTTCGAGCTTCTTCATCTGATCCCATAGTTGTTCAGTGTGAATATCATCAGCTTTCTGTTGGTCATCCCTTATGTCGACTTGCGTCTCGCAGTCGATCATCATTTTTTGGATGGGTTCCCATTTATGTACTTCCAGCCAGGTTTTAGTGGAGTCCATATCAAATACTTCCATTTTTCTTTGCAGTTTGGTTGCGATATCCTTAATTTCCTTTTTGGTGTTAGTATTTTCCTCTGTAATTCTCTTTAGTTCCTTACTGAGTTTGGAGATCATTTCTATAGTCTCCATTATAACAAATGCCTCCGAGCATTGTTTTCTCTTATACGGCTCTATTGGGATCTCGGTTGGATCAGCTTTCCTTTTTTTGGTCGACTCGCCAGAAAGCGAGCTGCTTCTTTGGTGCTTTATTCGATGAAGTGCTTTATCAGCTTTTTTAGTAAGAACTATAGTTTCATCTATGTTCTCATTGGTTCTCGTGATTTTAATGGTTTTCTCCATTGCTTTTAGTTCACCAGCGCTTCGTACGGGAAGGGGCGGGCCGAATTAGCCAGGAGCGGGTATACCCTCGGAATAACGTCCTACCCCAGTTCCTGGGGCCCAGCCTTCGTTTTCCCGGTCCCGGAATACACGGACGGACCAGGACTCGCCCGTTGCAGTGCGGAGTCCGATCTCCACACCCATCGCGTACTACCTGATCAGGGCCCGAGGTGGCTGGCTCCTGACGCTGGCCCCGACTCCACCCCTCGGCAGAGTTAACTCACATCATCCCTCTCAGTGGTGTCGAGAACCTTACCACCCACTGTTCAGGAACTCCCAGGGGAAGTCAGGGGGCGCCGATCCTTATCTTCCGGCCGTCCCTAACATGGGAAACAGACGCCGGTGGAGGGCCGACTCTGACTTGAGTGCAGACGCCCTCTGCTGGGGAGCTTTGGCACGTATTGGCCTCTCGCATCCCTAGCCCCCTATGAGGTAGGGACTGCCGCTTTTCTGTTAGGGTGTGCTCCCTTAGATGGGTGTCTTACCAGACTAACGGTCCCATCAACCGTCCCTTTTAGTCGCCTTGTACGACAAGCAGGGAAAACTGTGGTCTTATTCTATAAGCCTGGACCACAAGGCACGAGGATGGTATTTAAAATCCCACAAAATATTTTGCAAAAGGATTCGTAGGTAGGATGGTAAATCATTTATACCATCAACATATTCCTTCGCAGAGATTGGTGGGTTTCTCTTCCTTGAGATAGTTTTCTTCAGAAGACGTCTTGTATGGCATAGCTTATGCCATAATCTTCTTTCAGATGGACTTATTCCTTTTCTACTAGTATATTTAAGCTCCTTCATTAATGTATGTCTTTGTCTTCCTATAAAAAATATTTGAATTAAAAATATTATAATACACCCATGCAGTAAATTATCATAGAAATGTGTAAAACTATCATGTAATTAACAGCTGCTGCTTCTTTGTATCACACGTAATCAATCATAATGTTACATATTATAACAACAATTTTTTTTATTTTTCAAATTTTTTAATTATTTTATTAATGTGAATAAATTAATAGTGGGATAGGCATTACTGTTAGTTGCAAATACTCGCTTGTTCACTTAACCAGGGATCATGGATTACATTAACCTAGCATAATGTATTATCTATAAACTTAATATAAATATAATACATACGTCTGCAAGGAGTTGTTGCCAATGGGGTATCATCTACAATCTGTAACTCAGGCTGCTCCCATACATCTAAAAAAAATAAAATAATTATTAATAAATATGAGTTGTTCATCTGAAAACATCTTTGTTAATAAAAAGTTTACAATAAAATTTTTTTTTTTTTTTTTTTTTTTTTTATTTTAATTTATTCTGCAATCAGAATTACAATCATCACAATCATCAATACAATCATTATGCGAATTCTATGGGCAGAAGGGCTGTCAACATATATTAACTGGGAGGTGTGAGGAGGTGAGGATGGTCGAGGGGCGAGGAGAGGGGAGGAGAGAATATATGTACAAAGTGAGGGCCCCCAGTGGGGCTCACTGTAGTGTTAATTTCTAGACTTGAGTATGTCCTGGGGCCATTTCCTCTTGAGTCTTCTATTTGTGATGATCACATTTAGGGTATCTAACAAGCAGTTGGAGTGGTGGGAGAGTCTCCTGTAGTGTGATTGGGTTTTGGAGTAAATTGTTTCTGGGATTGTAGGGATGTTGAGGTCTTTGTGTAATGATTCATTTGTGACATACCAAGGTGCGTTGGTGATGATGCGAAGGTATTTGGACTGGAATCGCTGGATCACATCAATGTTAGATTTTGCCGAGCAACCCCATAGTTCTAAGCCATACGTCCATATAGGTTTTATGATTGCCTTGTATATTAGGACTTTGTTTTCGAGGGATACTTTGGAATTTCTACCGATAAGCCAGTACATCTTTCGTATTTTTATATCCATTTCTTGCCTCTTTTTCTTGATGTGTTCTTTCCAGTTGAGTTTGGAGTCTAGATGGATTCCCAGATATTTAACGCTGTTGTTTTGCGGGATGGCTTTATTATTTATGTAGATTAGGTGGTTCTCTCTTTGGTGTTTCAGCGTGAAGGTGACGTGGCTGGACTTGTCGCAGTTAACTCTCATTCTCCATTTGTCAAGCCACTCGGAGGCAAGATTTATGTATGACTGTAGACTAGCACAAGCGTTGGAGAGGTTTGTGTTAGGTGACAGAATGGCGGTGTCGTCTGCGAATGTAGCGAGGTGGCAATCAGGGGAGGTAGGAAAGTCTGAGGAGTAAAGGAGGTATAGAAATGGGCCCAGGATGCTACCTTGGGGAACTCCAGAGAGGATGGGATGGGTTTCGGAGAGTTCTTCATTAAATTTTACTTGGAAGAACCTATCCGAAAGGTATGACTTGAGGAGTGTGAAGTAGTGGTAAGGCATGTTAGTTTTGATTTTGAATAATAATCCGTCGTGCCATACTTTGTCGAAGGCCTGGCTAATATCGAGGAAGACGGCGGGGCAATACTTCCCATCCTCCAAGGCTTTCCCAATCACATCCACGAGCCTGTGGCATTGTTGAATGGTAGAATGCTGTTGCCTGAAGCCAAATTGATGATCAGGTAGCCACTTCATTAGGTCGTTTTCCTTTATTCTCATGAAGATAAGCTTTTCCATGACCTTGGAAATGACAGGGAGGAGGCTGATTGGTCGATAGGAGTTAACTTTGTTAGGAGGTTTGCCAGGTTTGAGGATGACTTTTGTAGATTTATGCCGGATGTTCGAGATATTCTTTGCTTCGTGTCCCAGTTCCAGTAGAGCATCCTTTATTTCTTGAGTATTAGTGGAGGGGTGAATATTTCTCAATATGACTCTATAGGGTCTCTCTTCCTTTAGTTGGTAAGTGTGGAAGTTGGTGTTTTTATCTTTGAGGGCTTTGATTATTTTTCTATAACTTTCCGGGCAGCTGGGTTGAATTTTAACCTCCTCAGCTCTGGTGCATTTTAGAGTATATGAACCTGGGACAATGTTATTGAGTAAGGCTCTAAGTGGTTGTATGAGTTGAACCCCAACGACAAAAATTGGAGGTGGTTTTGGTTTGGAGTTTGTGATTGTAGGTGGGGAGGGGCTACTCTCCTCTGAACGTAGAATTTCAAATTGGTTAGCTGTGGGAAGCGGGGATGGCTTATTAAGCCAGTAACTTTCGAGTTTGGATTGTTTAAGGGTTTTTTGGGGAGGGGAGTTGGAGGCTTGTAATGTCCTTTTTCTTGAGTCGATCACTGACCACTCAGTGTTTGGCGTAGTAATACTGGACTCCGAAGTAGATATAGTTTCAGATGAAAACAGAGGAACAGTGTGTCTGGACACGGTGTTTTTACTAACTTCATTTAAGGAGGAAGACCGGGGTCTCTCCAGGGGTAAAGAAAAATGACTCGTGCTAGGTGCAGATACAAACTTGTTTTCTGTAGCTAGTGGGCTGGCACGAACGCAGTCAGCATCAAGAATGGGTGGTTTCTCCTTGGGACCTCCTGGTGGACTTCTGGGTAAGCCCTTTTTGGCGAAGGGGTTAAGAGCCTCCTTCTGTCCTGGGAACACCATGGTATAACACTGGATAATTCACTATTGATTGATAAGTATTTAGAAACGTTCAAGTTTTTCCCTCTCTGTATCTTAACAAAAACATAGCTACTAAGAGTAATTTATATGTAGAATAGAAAAAGAAAGCAAAAATTATCTATATAAATTTATATATTTGTATAAAATTTATATAAAAATAGACTATTTCAATCGAATTATATAAAAATAGTTGACTTAGGGAGAGCGGATTAGAATTGATCCGTCTTACTCGACAGCCAAGAGAGAACTGAAATTGATTAATCAAGGAATTTATTTTGGCTTTTATTAAGAAATTTACATAAATATTAAATATAAATATTTTATAAGAACATTTTATTTATTTCAATGAAAAAATTAGATACAATAACTTATAAACGACATTCTAAATTGATATCGTCAGGTATTAAATGGCGTATTGAATTTCCGAAACTCTTAATAGGACATGATGATTCGAAACTTCTTCCTTTAAATGTAATTTTGACAAAATGTTCCTTTGTTTCTAGATCACGATACATACACAAGATGAGTGTTTTTTGTGGTCCAATATCATTCAAATTAAATATTTGTAAAGAATCAATCAATGCATCAATAATTGTATAGTGGGTTATATAAATATATAATTTTTGAGGATGGTATTTAAAATCCCACAAAATATTTTGCAAAAGGATTCGTAGGTAGGATGGTAAATCATTTATACCATCAACATATTCCTTCGCAGAGATTGGTGGGTTTCTCTTCCTTGAGATAGTTTTCTTCAGAAGACGTCTTGTATGGCATAGCTTATGCCATCATCTTCTTTCAGATGGACTTATTCCTTTTCTACTAGTATATTTAAGCTCCTTCATTAATGTATGTCTTTGTCTTCCTATAAAAAATATTTGAATTAAAAATATTATAATACACCCATGCAGTAAATTATCATAGAAATGTGTAAAACTATCATGTAATTAACAGCTGCTGCTTCTTTGTATCACACGTAATCAATCATAATGTTACATATTATAACAACAATTTTTTTTATTTTTCAAATTTTTTAATTATTTTATTAATGTGAATAAATTAATAGTGGGATAGGCATTACTGTTAGTTGCAAATACTCGCTTGTTCACTTAACCAGGGATCATGGATTACATTAACCTAGCATAATGTATTATCTATAAACTTAATATAAATATAATACATACGTCTGCAAGGAGTTGTTGCCAATGGGGTATCATCTACAATCTGTAACTCAGGCTGCTCCCATACATCTAAAAAAAATAAAATAATTATTAATAAATATGAGTTGTTCATCTGAAAACATCTTTGTTAATAAAAAGTTTACAATAAAATGATGAATTAAAAATAATCCAAGAAATTTCAAACATAAGTAAAGTATATATTATGACAAATAAAATACATACGTCTGCGAGGAGTTGTTGCCAATGGGGTGTCATCTACAATCTGTAACTCAGGCTGTTCACATACATACATACGGGGTACCCTACCACGGACTAATTTTTTTTTCTCTTTTGTATTAAAATCGTCATCAAAATGAAGGTTGCACACACGGTAATGCTTTATTTTACTCCATGAGCTTCCTAGCAAATCAGCACGGCCTTAATCCACTTTTCACGTAGATTATCATTGGTGGGAAACCATAACATGGGACCCCATTCTTCTCTAGGTAAAGCATTTGTTTTGCATTTTGCATAAGCACAACCTGAAATCTGCAAAAATATTGAATTATTATACATTTGATAATTTTATATAATATAATATAATATTAAATTATTAAAGCTTTAAAAACAAACATATATTTTTGTATTTTTTAAATAAAATTACAATAACAAATATTAATATGTGGTTTAATTTACAAAATTCCGTTATAAATAATATAATATGTGTATATAATTATAATAAGGTAAATAGTATTTTATTTATATTGAAAAATTAATACAAAAATTCAAATGAGAAATTCCTTAATAAATACATTGGACGATTATAAAAAAATATCATATATATTTTTCAACATTTTATTATATTTTTTATTTATATATATGACTAGCTGCTCAGAGCTCCTTCGTCGCTCTTCGCATCTAGACGGGGGCTCCGCCCCTTGTACCCCCCCGAGTAACCCTATTCTGAGCTATAACCATCTAACTCCTAACCTGTCCCATCTCTCTCACGTTCCTTCCTACATTGTCCACCCTGTTCACAATTGGTCTTCCACACAAACGTTTTCCAATCGAACTCCCCACCAATATATTTTTCCTCTCCCATTCTAGCCATGTGCCCTGTCGATCCCAGCCTTCTCTATTTTATGACCTATATCTAGAGATGCATAGAGGTCATGCAATTCTTTGTTATGCAGTCTCCGCTATTCCCCGGTGTCCTCATCTTTCTTTGGCCCATAAATGCTGGGAAGAATCCTATTCTCAAATACTCTGAATCTATTCTCATCTCCCAGGGTTATAGACCATGCCTCCCACCCATATAATACAATTAATAATTTAATAATTTTGATCCCCTTTGATAATAATTTCCAGATTGTACCCTCGATTTAAATTCTTTGCAAATATTATTCTCTCTGATACTAATTATTTTGTCTTATCACTATTAATTTCAAACCCCATCAATTTTCCTGCCTCGATTAATTTTTTTATGCTACTTTAAATGTTATTAATTTATTTAAAAAAAAAATCAAAGTAAACAAAATAAAAATAAAATATAAAATTAGCATAACACTAAACTACTATAAAAATAATATTAAAAAATATATTATATATTAAAATCTTACGTGAAAATCCAATTATGAGATCAAATTTTCTAAATTAAAATAATTTACTCACATAATCTTAAAAATTAATAGTATTAAATTATAGCCGTAATGTGAATGTTTTCAAAGTTTAAAAGGCCAATAAGATCAATTGAGATATTGTAAATATCAATAGATATAAAAAGATTTTTATCTGCACATTGCTCAGAATTTAAATTACCGCCAAATTATCGCCACCAGCGCCTCTATTGACATATTTTTGTTCTACATAATTTCCACTACCCGCCTATAATATATTCTTTATAATTTTTTTAAAATTTTTCTAATTCAAAAATCGAAAATCGGGCTTCGAGGTCTGGTGGCCAGCCCCTTTGTGCTTCCGTGTAAAAAATTCCAGGTCTCTGCGTGCGATAGTTTTTGCTGGAGAGCTCGGTCAAACAGACAAACAGACACATTACACTTGCTTTTATTATTATAGATGTATATATATAGAATTAATTAAAATTAAATTTAATATTAGTTGCTGTAGATCAAACCACGTGTAATTTAAATATATAATTAATTAACATCTATATACATAAAAAATGGAAATAAAATATATTTTAATAATTAAAATATATATATACATAATATATATTAATAAAATATATAATAAAATATTGAGAAATATATATTAGTATATATATATAAAATATAATTAATTAAAATACATAACCAATTAAAATATATAATTAATTAATTAAAATATATATATATTTTTTATATAATAATAAAAATATACTTACTCTGTAAACCATATTTGCTGATGTCTGCTAGCTAAATTGTTGCCTGTGTTTATTATGCACGAGGTACACCTGGTATGATCATCAACATCAGAAATAAAACAAATGAAATTTAAAATAAAAACAATACTTTCTCTCCGTTCCATCGGGCGGTAAAAATTTTAAAAAATATCATTTGTTGACACAAGCGCCATCTAAACTTCTCACGAACAAATACACATAAGGTCCCCGGAAGTTCCATTGGCGCGTCCCCCACCTGGTTTCGGCACCCATTTTGGCGCCATTTTTCAAGAGATGATAATTAAATAATCTCTTGAAAAATGGCGCCAAAATGGGTGGGAATATTTTTTTCTTTTTCCCAAAAAATATTCCCACTTAAATAATCTCTTGATAAATGGCGCCAAAATGGGTGCCGAAACGTCGAGAAAACAATCTCACAAAAATACGTGATTATATCCCTGATAAATCTGATAGTAATAATATATATATATATATTTATATATAAGTAATTTTCAAATAGAAATTGAATCGAATATTTATTTAAAAACGTAAATAAATAGACATAAGAAAAAAACTCCACCATTGACAAATAAGACAATATCAAATGAATTTGGAAATGTAAACTAGCATTTTTTGAATAGAATATATAAACAAGAGAATAAATATATTTTCTCTCTCTCCAACTTAGATTTAAAATACATATATATATCTGGAAAAGTGGATGCTTGACTGTCTTATGAAAAATAACAATAAAATCCTTCCGTCAGACGAGTTGGTGAAGTGAAAAAGCCGATTTGAGTAAGCTTTGTTCTTTTCTTCTCTTTGTGGAAGTAAAGGTCAGAAATAAAATAAATTCAAGAAAGGATATCAGGAAATATTCAAAAAATATATGCACACCCATCTAAAATGCAGAAGATAAAATAATAAATATAGTTGTTAAATTTACTTATTATTTTTTTACCGACCAAAGATTTTAAGGGAGGTATTGTTTTCACACCTAATTTCACATGTGGAGATTTTTACATATCGCCACGAATTATGCATTTTCTTAACAGAAAAAAGTATTTTTAGCATTATGTCTGTCCGTCTGTCCGTCCGTCCGTATAGTTGTGTACAGCTTGAACGGCTCAACGGATTTTGATGAAATTTGGTATATTTACTTAATGCATCAGTATGATGAATTGATCACCTTTTGGTGCAAATCCGGAAACCGGAAGTGGTAGTATTAGCGATCGACGATAGGAAGGGAAGGGTTATTTTCATACCAAATTTCACATGATGAGATTTTTTACATATCACCACGAATCATGCACTTTGTATTGGTTTTATCCTCGAGAAAAATCATCTTTATTAGTTTTTTCTTAATTTAAAATTATATGACGTCATCCAGCCATTCATGACGTCATCCAGCCATTCATGACGTCACAGCCTGGTCTTACATATATATTATAAATAAAATAAAATTAAAAATATTTATGTTATATACATATCTGTTTTTTATTGCATTAATAGATACATTTAAATTATTAGAAATTGTTTCTGAAGCTGGAAATTAATTTACTTCAAACCGTCGGTCGGTTCGGACCTGGCCACAGGTCACTTATTAATTATTATATTATATAAAACTCTTATTTTGTTCTTTGTTAATTTAAATTCTACAAAAAAAAAAAATATTCAATATATATTTATTAAAAATATTTTCTTCTAAAAGTAAAACTAAAAGAATAATAAATCATTTTAGCGCCTCAATAATTTTTGAATTCTGATATCTAGTGTGTGATTCATGATATCGATAAATCATTTCTTTGTCTTTTAGAATCGTTCTTTTATGGAATCGTTCAGTTTGAGATCAGAGTTCTTTATAATTATTAATTTTACTTATCACATCGTCAGTTGTTCGGATAGTCAAGATGAGTTTACATGTTAAGAAGTTTAAAATGCCTCTTCCTCTTCGGAGGAGAAAATATCAAAGTATGGAAGTAAGTACAATGTAATCCATTCTTATGATAAAAAATTTGAAATTTATTTAAAATAAAATATAAAATGTTTTAAATTTTATTTTTTTATTATATAAAATGAAAATGCAATTTTTTTTTTTTTAAAAAAAAAAATATTTTTCAATCTAGATCCGATTTAAATGGGTTGGCCATGGGTATGAGAAAACATACAAGGGTTACCCAAATCAACGCATTTGGCCCTTTATGAAACTATATTTCGAACACATTGTGAGTTTGTTATATATATATTGAAATATATACAATAATAATTTCAATTCTATAAATTTTTTTTTATTCTTTATGTAGAAAGTGCCACCAACTACTAAGGTAGAATTTAATCTTCGAGAAAATGTGCTTAATCCATATTTACGGGTCAGAAACCTAAGATTACGCCCAAACGAATACATCTTAGTGAAATCTTTTCCTGCATTATGATAGTGGAACCAAATTAACAAGATTTACAAAAATATTAATCAAATTAATTGATTAAAATATTGATCAATTTTTGTAGTAGTAGTAAATTGTATACAAAAATACACACAAGAATAATAAATAAAAAAATATAAAAAAATATATATATATAAAAAAAAAACAAAAAAAAATGCATAATTTTATATTTCATTTCTTATTTTCTTTTGATATTTCCACTTAATTGATGGATCAAACTTTTAAGTTCAATGTTATTCTCTCAATTTTTGTTAGATATGCAGATTCGTTAACTTTTTGCTTAGTTCAGTTTTTCGTACTTCAATACTATTGATTCTGTGTGTGTTGAGGTTTTTTTGAAAAACAACCTAATTATATCTGCAAAGAGAGAAAACAAAATATGATTAATTTTAAATTTGAAAAAATATTATTGTTACTCTGAGAAAATTATTATAACATGTATAAAAATTGTACGATGATATAATAATAATAAATAATAATAATATTTAATTTGTTTGTTTATTCCATAGCTCCTTAGTACATAATATTTGTTTTAAAGTCCGTATGCAATTGGTTTACATTTATTTTTTTTTTCAACAAGAATATTAAAAAATTCATTTTCTTTTTATTTTTTAATTTAATCAGTAAAATTATTTATATATTTTTTTAAATATGTTAAAAATAGAGTATAATATTCCTTAATCATTTCATTTTGATACTTCATTTTCATTGATTTATTGAATATTGAATATTGGTTTTATCCTCGAGAAAAATCATCTTTATTAGTTTTTTCTTAATTTAAAATTATATGACGTCATCCAGCCATTCATGACGTCACAGCCTGGTCTTGCATAGATATATATATAAATAAAATAAAATTAAAAAAATTTATGTTATATCCATTTTTTTTTAAATAAATATACTTAAATATATCTTATATCTATATCTTTATTATATAAAGGTTTTGGTCTGCACATTGCTCAAAATTTAAATTTTTCTCGCCAGAGATAGTGATGTACGATCACGAAAATTTTCGATTTCGAGATTTTAATGTTTTTATACGTTTTGAACGTCCCTGAGTCATTTTCATTAAGGTTGAGAAAAATTTAAATATAATATATGTTTTATTTAATCCAATTCAAATTGCGAGATAGTCGAGTGGAGACACTCCATCTTATTTCTATATCTTCACGTTTCATGACCTCTAGAATCCAAAAAATGCCTTTAGAATTTTTTATATCTCCCTGTTTATCTGTTTGTATGTCTTCCGGAAAATTGTGACTTTATAGACTCGAAATTGGCCGAATTGATTAGTATCAAATTACATCACAATATTTTTATATACCTCTATTTGAACATAGGCTATATATTATATCAATATTTATTCAATAACCGCCAAAGTAATTTTTTAGAAATTTATATAATACTTCATTTTGTTCATTCCGAGCCTCTAGTGGTTTTCATTTCCGACAATGAATATAAAATTAATAATTCTATCAATTCCAATACAAACAATAATTATAATATTTAAATTTTTATTATAATTTCTAATATTAAAATATCATTTCATTAAAATAAATTTGTATGGCTATTCTCTTTTTTTGCGATGGTAACTGGAAATCTTCAAAAGAAATTGAAGAGTTTTCACTGATCAGCATGTACGATTTTAACAAGTAAAACCACCTCCCTTTGCCCATTTTAGTTCTATAGTGCTTCTATTCACATCTGATTAATTACAAATTATTTACAATTTATTATAGAGTTATAAAAAACTAAATTAAAAAAAAAAAAACCACTAACATTCCAATTTATAATTTTCACTCATTTTTCCCTTTTCCCTTATTTTATTTATATGTATTACACCACAATTTGTTCATCCACTCAGTACAAGATTCCCCAAATTTAGAATTTTTCTTATCAAATTAAATATATCTTCGGTCAAAGATATGTCTATCAATAAAAGTGTTATAACTGAGCTGACATCCCGCTACATCCTTTAAATTTTATTTCTTGTATTGAAATTGAAAAGACGAACCGAATGGTGAAAGTCAGGGGTCGGCATACTTTTTTCGAAAGGGCCAATTTAAACAATTTTAAAGATCTAGGAGCCAGTCATGTTAGAATATATATTTTACTGTCTTAACGAAATTTTAAATTAATTCATTAATTAATCAATTTTGCATTAATCTGATGGAAGTAATTGTTTTTGTTTTTTTTTTTTGAGATATTATTTGATCATAATTGGGTATAAAGTTCGTACTTCTTATGATTAAATTTGTTTTCAAATAGTCATCTGTTAATAATGATCTGTATTGCGATTTTGTATACTTCATTTTCGAAAATGTCTACATATTGGTACATATGTACTTCCAAATACAGAAATAAACTCTCCTGCATATGATTTTAATTAACCGCATTCATTGTCGGAAGGATAGAATTGTGTTAGATTCATATCTATGAACTTCGTTTTTAGTGTATCATCATTTTGCAGATCATTGACTTCTAACTGAAGTTCTGACAGAAGTTCGCAAATCGTACACTCAAATGGATTTTGAAATATGAAAATTTCTTTTGCATTTTCATCAAAAATGACAATATTTATCCGCGGGCCAGATAAAAATAGATGTATTAACACGTTGACTGTCAATCACGCGCCAGCACGTGACGTGGTGGCATCAACTAAGAGCCAAACACGCGCTGGTTTAATAAATTTTATTTAATATTTTATTTTATAATTTATAATTAATTAAATTTAATTGAAATATAATATTAATTATTATTATTATATATTATATAATATATATATATTAATTAATCCAATTCAAATTTACGAAATAGTCGAGTGGAGACACTCCAGATTTTTTAATTTGGATTTTTTGCCTTAGATATTTTCCATGACATGTTCATATATACTGGACAGAAGCTTGCCTTTTCCACTTTTCATAGATCTTTTTCTATTTGAATCAGTCTGCAACTTTACTGTATATATATATATATATATATATATATATATGAGTTTCTCTATTCGTTTACCACATCTCAAAGGAATCTTCTTGAGTCCGATTTTTGTGATATATATCAAACTTTTAGTTTAAACAGTTGAAAAGTTATAAAGACAGACAAAAACGTGCATAGAGAGAGAAATTCAAAGAATTTCTAACTTAAATTCTTTGAACTTTAAAAAAACCTTTACAAATCCAGATAATATATTGAACAACAACAAAAAAAAAATAACTAAACAATAATAATAATAATAATGTAATCAATAATCTATTTTCTTATTATGGTTTGAAAAATAAAATAAATATACATTTTAAATTTATAATAAATTTTAATATAGAAAATAAAAATTTGTAATTTTACTGATTCTAACCATGTAATAAAGCAGTGATTCCTAAAGTTGGCGCTACTGCCCCCAGATAGATGATGCAAGGTGATAACCACAGGTGCATATGGGAAAAATTGTATTGTACCTTTATATTCTAAGTTCAATAAATAGTATCATAAATTCAAACAACAATGTTTCAAATTTATACTTTTCTATAAAAATCTATCTGTTTAATTGATATTAAAATTTATTATAATAAAAAAAAATTAATTTCCAGAGGTTGTTGAGTAATATTATTTCTGAAAAGGTGGCGGGGCAGCCTAAGTAAGTTAAGAAACCATTAATATAAATCTTGGTTTCCCAACCTTTTTACTATCACGCCAGAGATAGTATTGTGATCACGAAAATTTTCGATGTCGAGATTTTGATGTTTTTATACGTTTTGAAGGTTCCTGAATCATTTTCACTAAGGTTGAGAAAAATGTCTGTGTGTGTGTATGTATGTGTGTATGTATGTAGACAAGATTACGCAAAAACGGGTTGAGCTAGAATCATGAACTTTGGTATACGGGAATTATTCAAAATTCGTAGTTTTCTATCAACTTTTGAGAAATGTAGCTCAACCGGAAAAGGGTCATTAACGTTTTGATTTTTTTTCTCTAAACTGACCGTAAAAATAAAGATATTTGTTTGATAGTTTTTCACATTATTAAAAATTGTATAAAACTGCTATATATATAATTCCAGCTTAATTGAACACCTGAAAGTACCGGAATTATATTTTTAACGCGTTGACTGGGAATCACGCGCCAGCGCATGACGTGGTGCCATCAACAAAGATGCGCTGATTTAATAAATATTATTTATTAATTTTAATTTATAATTAATTAAATTTAATTTAAATATAATATATGTGTTAATTAATCCAATTCAAATTTGCGCGATAGTCAAGTGAAGACAATCCAGCTTATTACTGTTCAATCGGTAATTCGGTAATCAATAAGTTTTTGGATATTAAAGTATCTATATTCACGATCCACTTTCGATATGCGTTTTTTCACATTTCTCCACGTTTCAGTTCATTCTAATTTCCAAAAAGTGATTTTCCCGTTAACGTATGTGTTTGTTATTTTGCTCCCCTCCCCCCCTCAATTCACGAGATTACAACCTCACTTAGATTTTAATCGCTCATTATTTTTACCGACCGACGATTCATTTAAAATATAACAGAAAAAAGTATTTTGGTGTCTGTCCGTCTGTTCATTGTGTGTCCGTATAGACGTGTATAGATTGAACGGCTCAACAGATTTTAATAAAATTTGGTATATTTACTTAATGCATCAGTAGCATGAATTCTTCAAATTTTGGTGTATATCCGGAAGCCAGAAGTGGTAGTTTACAAAGTATTAATTTTATATTCATTGTCGGAAAATATTTAATTTAAAATATAATAGTAATTAATAATTGAATAATTAAACTAAAAATAAAAACCAAGATAATATAATTGAGTCATTTTAATTCAAGTTTTATAAATATTTTTTTTATATTATATATATATATATATATACTCGTATATATATATATATTGTTGTTTGGAAATTAATTTATTTCAAATCGTCGGTCGGTTCTGTGCCTGGTCATAGTATATTTTATTCTTTTTCAATTATTTTTATACCATAATTTATTAATGTTTTTCGAAGTCCTCTGTAAATAATATTTATTTACATTTTAGTCAATTTTATAAATTTTGTTTTTTAATCATTTAAAACGAAAAGTAATATTCATTTATTTTAATATATTAAAAAAAGAGCAATGGATACAAATTTATTTAAACTACTGTATATATAAATATATATCGATATTGGACTGCCATATATCAACGTTTTTTCTACATTGATCCCTTTTAAACTTTCTTCTTATTTAATATATGTACCTCGATTTTTTGATTCAGTATAATTATATTAATAAAGTTTAACATAGAATATTATATTTTTAACAATTTAAACATTTTTATTAAATTGGTAGAAGTAGTAGAGCTAATATTATTTAATAAAACTTACACTTCAATATTTTATAAATTAATAATATCATATATAATTAAAAGGCATTCCAATCAGAAAAAATTAATATGAAGTTGATATTTTTTGATATCAGGTTAAAATGTTGGTTATTAATAAATTCCACAACTTTCGCATACGATAATATAGCTAATAAATATTATCAAATATGTTTTATTATATAAATATTATTGGGAAAATATGAATTGAGAAAAAATATTAACTAAAAATTATATTAAAAAAAGTAATTAATCTAAGTGGTATTTTATTTATATTTTAAATTTAAAATAAAAATTCCATAAAGTACCTGTGGTTAACCGAGCCACCGCTCGGTACTTTAAAAAAATAATTCCTTATGAACTCTATGAATATTTAAGAATAAGATTATTATTTAAAATAAATAAACGTCAATTTCAAATAATTTAAAAGAATATAAATTAATAAAATAACATTTAAACGTACGTATCAATGTATTGAAAGACAAAAGTATGGCATGTGGATATAACATAATATATATTTCGTAATTTGATTACAAAATATTATTAAAATTAATATTTTTAATTTTATTTTAATATATTTATCAGATTTTGTATTTGTAGCTGTCCTTCGCCATTTTTTTATTATTAAAATTCGTATTTTAAATTAAGTTTTTCTTAATTAACTAAGATGATTTTTCCCGAGGCTGAAACCAATACAGATCGATTTTTCTATATAAATATTATCTATGGTGTGAATTTTGAAAAAAAATCCCTAGAGCAGTTTAAGATTTCAAAAATACATTGAGTAAAGCATGGCCCCTTAAGCAATTCCTAGCAGTCTTTAATGCATATCTGAGCAAATTGCGGAACAATCTGCGTCATATTTGGTTTTGCAGAACATAGATACTATGAGCATTTTGATGAATAAAAAAAAATAATTTTCTCATGACATTTTCAATAAGCACTTTAAAAATTTAGGCAGCAACCTGGAAAAATATAAATTCGCTACGTTTTGAATTCAAGACATCGTTGGAAATTTTAGAAAATAAAGGTCCCTTTTAACTAGGAAGCTAGTCGAATGGATGACATTTGGGTGCCAAGACGAATAGACTGGAACAAACAAGAATGGGAGTATTCCCCGGTGATCATCCATTCGAAACAAAACTGGCTACATGTTGTTTAACAGTTAAAAGACAGACATGTGCTAAGATGTTTAGATCATCTATGTCTATCTATTATTTATTATCAATGGAAATGATAAATTGCTTAGAAATATTGAAAACAATGCTTAATTAGATTTAAAGATTGGACTGGGAGCTCTCGTTGAATCTATTGGGAAATTAACCTGACAAATTGTTTTAAAATATTTCAGGTTAAATTGCAGTGCTTAATTAAGACTTTTAACGTCAACTCTGTGCGAGTTATCTGTGAAGCTTATATGTTTTAATGTTATACATATATATATATATATATATATAATATATGTTGGTTTAGATTTCAGTGAATGTTATTGTTATTATTACTATCAGATTTATCAGGGATATAATCACGTATTTTTGTTTTCTCGACGTTTCGGCACCCAGCAACGCAGTGAGTACAAAACCACCCAACCTATCAACCTAAAATCCCGATATTAACCCTTGGTCATACACTCTAAGACCCAGAATCCCAAAAATATTCCCACCTAAATAATCTCTTGAAAATGGCGCCAAAATGGGTGCCGAAACGTCTCACAAAAATACGTGATTATATCCATGATAAATCTGATAGTAATAATATATATATATATATAGTAAGTATAGTAAGATTAAATATATATGATAATAGTAAATTATTATTATAATAAAATTTATTTTATTTTTTATAAATTATGTATTTATTATTAAAAAAAAATATATATATATGAAAAATATTTGTTGGTTTATAGTACCTATCCTAGAATCATAAAAGATAAAATAGTTAAATTAGTAATAGGTGATGGAGAGATCAAAAGGTAAAGTTAAATAAGTAGATTAATGGACAAAAGGATTGAAAAATATAGAATAGACAATAATTTTTATGTAAAAAATAATTATTATTTCTAAAAATATCAATAATAATAGAAAAAAATGTATAGTAAGAATTATTTGAAAGATTTTCACGGGTAACGGGTAGTCACTTCTCTATCATCCCAATAGAAAAGATTTCTATTTCAGGGAGTAGCGCCCCTGCCCTCACGTGAGCTCTGAAATCCTTAACCCGCGTTGACTCCTTTCCATCCATTCCCTTACACTTACCCTTCCCCCCACCCCTGATGATTCAAAAAATCAAATTTATTTGGATGAAGGAGAATACCTAGCATAGATTCATTAAAAAGAAAAATAAATTTAAATCTTGTCTCTTATAGGAGACTCTTTAGAGTCTCCTATATATATTTGAATGAACCCCCTTCGGGGGGTTCATTCAAATATATCCAGGTTACGTCAATTCTCCGACTAGCAAAACCCTGTATATTCACGAGTGAGACATGTCTTAAGTGCCTCTGAGAGGACCCACCTCTCCTACGCTTCATATTAGTAAAAACTTGGAACTCATATTTATAGAACGCTTTGGAGAATTAGCAGAAACACTTCTATTCAATTGGATTCAGTTTATACAAATTAATAACAAAATTTCATAAAAAATGAATAAAAGTAAAAAGATACAATAGAATTTTCGCCAGATTTTCAATAAAATGGATTTTTAGTGAAATATAAATGAAAATTATAATTAATTTTTATTTGGTATCATGTTTACACTTGAAATAAACATTTTCTGATAACAATATATAAAACGCATATCAAAATACTCGTTATTCAATGTAGATTCATTTTCACTAGCATTATATAATTTTATGATGCTTCCTTAATTAAATATTAATTATTGAATTTTGACAGATGCAATGTGATTTCGGCTGCCATGTTGAATGACGTCGAATCTTTTGATTAATTATATTAAATGATTATTCTTTGCATATCTCTTCTCTCAATACAAGATTATTTTTGATTCTTGTATTTCTTGTATTATAACTATTTCTATGATCATTTTTCTTTGTTTAATCAATATTTAATGAATAAAGTCTTTGCCATGTATTGCTTATGGGCTGAATTTTCGTAGCCTTCAAGTGAATTTCTTTCCTATATTTTTACTAGTTGATAAAACAGTCGCGCTGGATTGGTCTTTGACTAGTAATTCTTTTGTCTGAGTTCAAATCTTTCAATTTGTTTATTTTTTATAATTTTATATTCTTTAAATTTTTAATAATATAATTATAAATGTTGATATTTAAATTAATTATTATGAATATTAATTAATTTTATTAGTATTATGTTAATTAATTAATTCCTTAAATAATAAAAATACAAAAGAAAATTAAAATATATATATACATATACATTAATATTTATTTATTTATTTTATCTCATTTTTTCAAATCATCCCTTTTTAGATTTCAAATCGATTCTATCACTAATTTTGAAAATATTACCTTTCTTATTATAATATCTAGTCAATCATTTATAAAAAAATTTCGCCCCCACCTCTAATGCTTTGCTTCTCGGTAATCATGAAAGGGACAGCATAGCATAGCATAGTCACATAGATAGATAGATATATAATATTATTAAATAATCATTTTATTTTTATGAAGGTTAATGTTTAAAAGCAAAACATTTTTGTACAGGATAGTTCCAAGATATACAAAAACAATCTCGATTATATATTAACACGGAAGAAGGTGGAGGGAGGGGCGGAGCCTCTCTTATAGGTGCGAAAATCATAGTCATAACAAGCAAATTCTCTGGTATTTCTATAAAATTCATTTAAATTATTATTTTTTTTTTTAAAAAAAAGATAATCTGATTAGAGTAAAAAAAAATATTTTTTCTAAGAGGGAATTCTCATTATATAAATATAATAGAAATACACACACACACAATAGATTGTCAGTCAGTTTTGGGAACAATCAAAGAAGTCAGGAATGTGTTTCTATTCGTTGTTTTAGGTATCTTAAGTGGAGTGAACATAGAGAAAGCAGCAAAACGCTATGATTTCTTCCAAATCACATGTCAGCCCAGTGGTGTACCTAGAACTTTTGTCGCCCGGGGCGATCTCCAGTTTGCCGCCCTTTTTATTATAAGTCAATCAAATAGTGGTTTTTATAAATTAATACACATAAATAAATTATTAAGTTATTTAATCAATATTAATTAATACACAGAGTAAATTTTGCACTCGTAAACATATTAATATAATATTTACTCTTCTAGCTTTCATACTAGAAAAATCGTGTATAATGCTCCCAAAATTTATATTTATATTTTTTCCGCTGGCCCTGCTTTTCAAAAGAAAAATCGATGATTTAAAAAAATATTGGTATATCACTTCAAAGTAATATCAACTTTTCAAAAGAAATGACATTTATAAACTAATATCAAAAAATTTTAGTTAGGAAAAATTGCCGAACAAAATCGTAAAGATGCGTTTACGAATTCAACGAATTTTTCTTCTTCTTCTTCTTCTTCTTCTTCTTCTTCCTTTTAGGCTTCCAGCCTGTTTGTTTCCAAGAGAAGGCATTCTTATCGGTCTTTCCACCTTTTCTTTGGTCAACGAATTTTAATGAATACAATAAAATAAAATTATTATCCTGTTCTTGGAATTAGAATTCAAAATTTACACTAAAATGTATTTATATACACCGAGGAATAATATTCGAAATCATATAGTTGATCATAATTTATATAAATCAAATAGTAAACTTATAATATTCATATTAATCATTTATTATTCAAGAAAGAAAAAAAATAAATATGAAATGAATAAGTTGCTTTTTACAACTTTAACTAAATATAAAAAATGCCGCCCCAAGATAAGTGCCGCCCGGTGCGGACCGCACCCACCGCACCCCCCTAGGTTCGCCACTGTGTCAGCCTGCTACATCCCAACCAAAGTAAGTTATTTTACTCTCTTTTCTCATAATAGAGATTTACATTGAATTTGTAGTTTTATATCACACTCGTTAAACAATTCATAAAATTGAGCCATTTTTCATTCCACCCCACTATTTTTCGAAATAAATAATAATATCAATAAGGAATTTAAAAAAAAAGAATTCAATAAAAATTCAATTTTAAATTGAAATTTAATTTTATAAAATCCATTTTTATCATTTTTCAATGATATCTTTATATAAATTTATACATTTTAAAAAATTTTCATTAAAATTTTTGACTAGAATTTACCTAAAATATACTATCGATTCGATATCAGACCTCATTAATTCTATTTTATTTAAAGTTAAGTAAAAATTATTGAAACATTAAAAAATCAACTACAAGATTTTTTTTTTAATGAAAATCATCTTGAATGATGTTAGTTTTATTTTCCGGAATATTTTTAAATTTTAAAGAATTTTAAAAAGATTTAATATTACAAAAATTAAATAATATTTTAAAAGTCTATATTTTTATATTTTTTTTTTTCATTTTGTTGATATAAATCTCATCTAATCTTATTAATTTTTTTTTTCCAGACGAGAGAGACGAAACATCAATTCATGCGAGATATATCAACCCTTTATTAACTCCCAGGTAGTATTTATTATGAATTTATTTTTAATACAATTTAAATTTATTTATTTTAAAATTTCATAATCTAATATGCTACTTTTTACTTTCTAGTTTCAATCTTCTCTCTCTCTCTCTCGTTTCTGCTACTCAATAAATAAATTTTTTATACCAATAGTCAAATTTGGAAAAGCAGAATCTAAATTATTTTCATCTATAAATTGAAGAATCTAATTAATTTCGTTAAACAATTCTGTTGGTTGTTTAAAGAAATTTGCAAATTATTCCAAATAATAATAATTTTTTTTTAAGATGGCACCCTCTGTACTACAAATAAAATTAATGTTTGATAAAAAATTGAATTTTTCAGCATTTTGTAATAATAAATTAATTTCTTTTGTTATAGAATTAAAGACTGAATCAAAAATTTGTCACACAAGAACTGGTTTATTTTTCTAATAATTTAAAATGGCCACCTTTAATCTCTCTATTTAACGAGTTGGAGATATCGGAGATAATTTAAAATTATTTTTTACTTATTATACAATAATAATTTTTAGGATCTTCTAACACATCGGTGTCTAAACTATGACCATTCAAGGGCCACATTGCAAAAAAAAAAAATGCTGGGCCTCACATAAATATTTTTTCAACCAATGGAAATAAAATTAACTACAGTAAAACTTCTCTATAAGGACACGTGTAATAGTTACTTCATTCATTTTTATTCACATTAAACATTATTTTTAACAGAGTTTTGAGGTTTTACTGGATGCTGTTACCTTTTCTTTTGAGAGCCCACACCTCTCCAAAATAAATATTAGGATGCAATTTTCTATGCTCTGCCCCAGTGAACACAGGTTTGTTTTCTTTGATAATATTTCTCTAATAATAACAAAATTGAAAAGGAACAATTTATTTGTGATAAACGATATTTGATAACTACACTAAAATCCGTAAGTAAAAATGATAAATAATAAAATTTCAATATATATTATGCGAATTTTATTAAATTTTCAATAGTTAGGGTAAAGCATAGTCGTTGGTCCCCTTAAACAATTCCTAGTAGTCTTTAATGCATATCTGGGCAAATTGCGGAACAATCTGTGTCAAATTAGATTTGCAGAACATAGATACTATGAGAATTTGAATGAATAAAAAAAAATCATTTTCTCATGACATTTTCAATAAGCACACAAAAAAACCTAAAAAATACAGTTATTGGCCCCCTGTTATAGTTTATGACCTAGGTATTCTATAGTGATTATACAATCATACAACAAATGATTACATAACCATAGTTAACACACTATGAGCGGGGCGGGTATTTATACCCGTTGCGGGGACTGCCACTTATAAGTGGGGCGGGTATTTAAACCCATTGCCACTTATATAATATATATTTTCCCTTGTGTCACTTAAAATTACTTATTTTAAACGATAACTAATATATATCCCTCATATAAGTGGCAACGGGTATAAATACCCGCCCCGCTCATAGTGTGTTAATAGCGCAATTTTTAAAATAAAAATCTCTTATTATTTGTGGTTTAGTGACAGGGGGCCAATGACTGCCGCGGGGCCAACGACTGTATACTTTACCCTATATATATATATATATATATATATATATATACAATTTTTGCTAGTTAAATAAGATCTTATCTTATTAAAGTTTAATAAATATAACTTTAATAAATATTACTACTACGTTGTTGAGGACTAACAGGATCCGTTGGCAAGTGGACATGTTTACTTTTAGTTTTTATTTCGTACTTTTTTAAAGTAATTGAAGAGAAATGAGAGAAAATTCCGTCGATGAACTCCAATAGCCCCTCAGGTTCAATCGATCCTAGAAAAGCTCCATAGATCCCTAAGGGGTCCATCTGGACCGCGTTGGGAATTCCTAGTAGAAATAAAAGAGATATTTAATTTAATCGAATTTTAATTTGGTTCATATAATATATATATATATATTTACATCATATGCATATTTTGTTGATTCGATGAAAAGTATATTATTCCTTGTTTTGTTTATCAAAATTAATCATTACTTTTTCTTTTGTATGATAATGAAATAATAGAAACATTTATCTATATTTATTTAAAAAATAATTTCATTGTAATTGAATAGGATGTTTGGTATTATTATTAGTATGATTAATATTATTTTTAAGAAAATAGACACCTTCGACATTCTTCATTGATTAGCTAATTCTTAATGTTTTCTATTCATTTATGTTTTTTTGTTTTTATTAAGTTTGTTATGTTTTCAAATAAACAAAAATTTTAAACACAATTCATGAATCATTGCATCGATTAATAAGAAAATGAAATTTATTTTTCTTTTCTTTTCTAATTCATGTTTAATCATCTTTTTATTATTCAATCATTATAGAAGAAAGATTTATTTTTCCAAAAAAAAAAATGTAATATGATTATGATTAATATTTATAATAACAGAAGTAAGATAAGTATATTTTAAATACATTATATATATATAATGTTTATATATATATATATATATATATGAAAAGTTATTAATTATAAGATGATTGAACATTAAGTAAAATAATTTCATTTTCCAATTAATCGATGCAATGATTCATGAATTGTGTTTAAAATCTGTTTATTTGAAAACAACAAACTTAATAAAAACATAAATGAATAGAAAACAATGAGAATTAGCTAATCAATCAAAATATATATGAAAAGTTATTAATTATAGAAGAAAGATTTATTTTTACAAAACAAAATGTAATATGATTATGATTAATATTTATAATAACAGGAATAATATAAGTATATTAGATACATTACATATATTGTATTACATATATTACATGTATTATATATATTGTATTTAAATATATATAATGTTTATATATACTTATATAAAAAGTTATTTCCAACTGTTTTTGTAATATTTTAATCCCGACGTTTCGGCGCCTATTTTCGTGTCATTTTCAAATGAATTTTGAAGAAGGTATTTTTGGGATTCTAGTCTATGTGACCAAGAGTCGATATTGAATGAGTGGGTAATCTTTAACTACTGCGTTGTGAAGCTCTAATGAATCTTCAGCATTAGTAGGAGTAATATACAGATGTGCCACTCAGAAGCCAAAGGGATTAACTCCATATTTAAAGAAACTGAGAAGATGTAGACCAAAGTCCACAACTTGTAGAAAATTCAGGTTTATTGATTACAGAAAAATTTATATTGCATTGCAATATTAAGATTGTCAAGTTCATTATTCACTTCATATGTTGCAGATTACCTTACCTTACATTACATTATTAGCAAAATTTTAAAAATTGGAGTTAATCGGTTTGGCTTCGGAGTGGCAATTATATATACACAGCTGCTCAGAGCGCCGAAGGCGCTCTGAGCAGCTAGACGGGGGCTCCGCCCCCTCTACCCCCGAGTGGTACATAGTAATTATTTGGTTGAAAGTAGTAAAATATTGCTATTTTATGATATTTTTTATTTATTTATATTATTCTAAGTATACTAAATAAATAATATATGATTTTTTTTCTCTGACTATAATATTTATACATCATACATCAATCTAATAACCCAAGTAACAAATTAAATTAATATATATACAATATATATATACAATATATATATATATATATGTAAATAACATTTGTATAATTTGAATTATTTAATTAGTTAGTTATTTAATTTTCTTGTATATTTTAAGTTGCCGGACTGAAATTCGTTTATGTTATAATATGATATATTTTTCTTTTCATAGAAAATTCATTCTAATTTATAAATCTTTTTAATATATTAAATTTTGTTATATTATATTTCATTGATAAAACAAATAACTATAAAAATCGATTTGCTTGTATTTAAGGTAAGCAAATCGCTCTTAAAATTGTATATTTTTTATCTTATTTTAATTAATAAAATTTGCTTGTATTTAAGGTACATCGATTTGGTTATTTAATTTATAATCCTAATCTCCATATTATATATATACTATATATGTTTATATATGCTTCAGTGAAAGTTTTTATATGAAAAATTATTTCTAGGTTCTTTTCACGTGTTTGTGTGACTTTGGCATTGGGCTGTTGTGTACGTACAAACCAGACGTATTTAAGTGTCAGTGGTAAAGATTCTTCATGAGCTTCAGAACGCAATAAGTCAAAATTAAACAAAAATTTGATTAAAAAACAGGACAAATATTTCTATTAAAGTTAAAATGGAAAAAAATATACTCCATTTATTTATGTTTTTATTTTTTTTTTTCTCTTTTTAATATTATTTTTAATATTAATGTTAATTATTTTTATAATAAAAATTATAATTTAAAAATTTCTTAATTAATTTAATATTTTATTTTTTAGAATTTTTCACATAACACTAAATAGCTGCTCAGAGTGCCTTCGACGCTCTCCACACTTGGACGGGGGCTCCGCCCCCTGTACCCCCGCGTGGTATATAGTATTTGGTTGAAAGTAGTAAAAGGTTTTCATCCATTTTGTTTCAATCCGTATATTACATAAAACATTCATTTCTTTTTGTGTTCTTATTTAAAATATATTTTAATTTAATCAGTAAATTAATTATATATTAGCGGACCAGTGTGAGAGCCCTCACACGCAAAAAAATTGAAACGCAAAAGATTGAAAAATATTATAAAATATAATATGCTCTGGATGTGACGTTACAAATGACGTCAAAAATAATAAAAAGTAAGAAAAAAATTATTTTTTCACTTGTCTCAAAAAGTATTTATTGTTTTCCAATGAATTTCACGCTAATAATAGATTAGCCCGAGGGCTACCAAATGGCATTCGAATGGCCCAAATCGCATAAGTCGTTTAGGAGGAGTATGGTATAGAACTGTCTTTTAAATATATAGATATACTATATATATGAAAAGTTAATTTCACGTATTTTTTGATTCTCAACGTTTCGGCTTTAACTGCATTCTTGGTCTGACGACCGATCTTTTCCAATTGGTTTCTTAGACACAAATTTCTCATTAGTTTTTCCTCACCCATTTGAGCCACGTGTTCTTCATTAATATATTATATATATTTTATCCTGTTCTTTCAGGCGATGCTCATAAACAATTATATTTATTAATCTCATTAATATCATTAAGCAAGTTTCAGCACCACTGAACACACAACAAAAGTTATAACCCCCCCCCCTCTTAAAAATATTCTCATTTTTTTCATTATAATTTTAAAAGAATAAAAATATTTTAAAAGTTTCAATTTTTATCGATTTTGTACAGCATCATTATTCAAATTTTTTTACTCACTGTCTCTCTCTCTCTCTACCTACGTATAATACATTTCCATTCATTTAAAATAATAGAAGTGGGTTGAAATGGAGCATGATTAAGAATATTTGTTTTAATGAATTTAACATTGTAATAGATAATAGTCTATTATTTATATATGAATGAATTATTTACCATGAACTTATTTTTGAATAGATCGGATAGGGAGGTTGCGTTTTGATAGAGAAAACAAAATTCAAACGTTTTATTGACTCAATATATATATATATATATATATATATATATAAATTAATGAGGAACTTTTAAAATGAATAGCGTTTTCTCTAATGGTTATTTTATTTTATTCCAATGCCTTTTGTATAGCGTGCATTGTATCTATATATCTATTTATATTAACCCTAAGTATTAACCACTTTAGACCAAATAATCCCTCTATCTCTTGTATTTATGAATGGAAAATGTGATAAGCATAATATTCAAATCAAAAATTTACAAGTTAATTAATTAACAGCCAGTTTAAATTTTAAAGAAAAATCTTAAAATTTAATTTATAGGAAACATCATTTTATTATTTATTAAAAAAATAAATATATTAAATAAATAAATAAAAAATTATAGTACGCTTATGAAACGTTTTAGGTCTTATTAATTTATTTATTTTTGTGTACCTAAACTTAAAATAAAAAAGAAAACTATGAAATAACGGGTGTTCAATTACTGGAATATCGAGCGTTCAGAAACTGGCTATGTCTGTTCAACTACTTGGAAAAAATCACAAAAAATGTTGTTAATTTTTTTTTGCTTTTTATTTTTCAGTTAAGCACTGTTTAATATTTTTTTTAATAACTACAATAATAAAAATCCATTAGATTAGTTTTACGGCTAATAGTATAGAACTTACAACAGGATCCGTGGTAAACTGTCTTTTTTATTTGTTCAACTACTGGCTGGATCACCCTATATATTATCTTTCTCTTATATTATTATATAATATTTAACGTTTGATTATATTTTTATTAATTTTAATTAGGGCCGTGAGAATAAGCACCCCATCTTTCCAGTTTTTGGTAGAATTGCTTAAAATGTTGGATTTGGCGCCCACTAAAATATGGCGCCCAAATCAGCCAACTGCTTCCCTCCTCAACACGGCCCTAGTTTTAATACAAATATATTCGTATTAATAATTGGAAGACATTTTTTTGAGTGACCGTTTATGAGCGCATCTGACCTTTAACTTATTAATATTTGATTATATATGTAGGATGATGAATCATTTATAAAGATGACGTGCACAGCGGGATGAGGTAATTTGGCTCCAGGCCATCCAGGTCTCAAGTTGGCATTCAGGGGATGGGAATGAGGTGTCTTCTTGGGTGTGTGGAGGGATCGACGTGGCTGTGAGGGTTAAACGTGTGTGTGTGTGTGTACACTGGTGAGGTGCGAGCAGATGGTGCGATTCACACCATCAAACAGCCATCAGCGTTACCAACCGCTTGCTTTCATTGCACCACCACCACAAAAAAAATGAATTCATTGTATTTAAAAATGAAAAAGAAATTATATATATATATATTAACAAAGAGAAAACGCCACTGAAAGTTTATAGACTATTTTTTTTTTATTTTTTTTATCTAAAATATGAAAGATTTTTTTTTTGAATTTTATTATATTCTATTTTCTTAAATTGTACCCCGTAATAAGATATTTAAAATTTTTTTCAAATTTTTTACTATACTTACTATACTTTTACTAATTAATTTTAATCATTTATTATTATTAATAAAATTAAACCTATTTAATTAATTTAACTATTTTACACGAATCTATTAATTTGGTGCAATATTTATCTTTAAATATCCATATTGTCAATATTATTGTGTCGTATGAGATTCTATTTAAATAATCATAAATCATTCGTGATTGAATTGATAAGATATCAATGATCAATAAAATTTATTGTTCTCTCGTTCTATTCCCGATTGATGGGGAATGCATCCCCCTATATATACAGATATATATTAAAAAGGATGATGTTTATTATTTTTTTTTATTGTGATTTATATGGTATATTTTAAAGTGGATTTAATTTAAAATAAAAAAAAAACTAATATGAAAAAAATAAGTTTATTATACTTAAAACTGCTAAAACACTATTTAAAATATTACAAATTAAATAATAGGCAAGTTATATCAAATTTTTCATAGAATATTGAAAAAAGTGTAATAAATCCATGAAAAACAAACCTCTGACTTTTGTACTTCCTATGCAAGGAGAACCCCTATCATGTCGGTTATGCGAATTAGGAGTCCTATGATCAGTAGAACGGGTCCTATCAACCTTTATTTTGATTTTCTTGATCGGATGCGCTACTCTTTATCAAGTAGCTTTTCAATGTTGATCCCGGAGGCTGGATTGACTCAGCCCCATAGACCTCAGCCAGGCTCGGGACTTGAACCCAGGACCACGAGAATGTGAGCCAGCTACGCTAACCTCCCACCCTGTGGCGCCTAGTCTTAACATATCAAATTTAAAATTTGAAAATATAGAAAAATTTAAATAGTTAGGTTCTTTAAACACGAAGAATAATAATATTTGAGAAGAATTTAAATCGATGACTCCTGTTATCATGCAGTAAAGGAACCACGAGAATGTGAGCCAGCTAGGCTAGCTTCCACTCTGTGGCGCTTTAATAAATCTATGAAAAATACATTATATTTCATTGTACTTAATACAATTAACCATTATTCTATTGTTTCAATTCAATTACATTGAAATTAATTATTGAATAATATTTCTTTAATTTTTATTTAAAGGATATAGAAAATTATTGTGGCAAGTTTTCCTATTATATAGAAAATTTATTTATAAAGTATAAAATATATAATACAACAGTGAATTGTTTAACCTTTACATAAAGTTATAATACCAGACAAAGCGTGGGTAGGGTAGGATAATTCACAGCGTGGGCAAGAAGAGAGTTAAAGTTGGTGATGTGAAATAAAAAAAAATGCGTAACGTCTTGTTAAACCTCGTTTTATTATAATAACAAAATATAAATAAATAAATAAATTAAAAGATTATGATACAAAAATATGTAAATATATAAAATTTCAGTTTATTATTGTTTTCCAACTTAAAATAAAGGGTACTTATATTCTGATTAGTTATATCTAACCACATTTTTTTACATTGTTTATTTTTTTTTTTTTGTTTTCTTTTTTAAGGTCACATTTACAGGGCATCGTATTTGTTGGAGATATACGTTTCCATATTCATGAGCTGCGTTTTAAACGCCAAGCATTATTTCTCTGATAAAGTTGGATTAATCGGCATATAGGTCGCTGGGGGGAGGCTTAAATAATCCCCGGCCCAGCCAAGGGATGCTTTAAATAAAATCCATCCCCACGGATGATGAAATTCGATGAATGTCTAGTTCAAGTGAATCTCATCTCTTGACTTATTTTCACGCCAACAAATGTTATTTTATTTAAAATTTAGAACCTTTAATTTATTAATAGAATTATATATATATATATTATGAGAAATTATTTCTGTGTTATTTTCACAAATATTTATGAGAGATTTGAGTTTCGACGTTTTGGCGCCCATTTAGATACTATTTTCAACAAATTTTTTTTTAGAGAATTTTTGGATTTCAGATTCTTAGTGTCTATGTGACCAAGTGTCAAAATTGGGATTTTGGATTATATTACAATTGCCAACTCAGGCTGTCACCCGAACCAAATGTCTCCTAGTCTCAGTAATAAGGTCGAGGATTCTTCGGAACTATCAGACCATTGTAAGTTAAAGATTACCCACTCATTCAAATCAAAATCCCAACATTGACTCTTTTTTTGTCTTGGAAGTGTAGCCGGAGACTGGGATTCGCCAGTAGAAATAGACATCAAAACCCACACTACTGGCTCGAGGTGCGTTGACAGATTCTTGGAACAGTTTATGTAGCACGGCAAGGCGAAATAATAGAGGGGCTGACAGTAGGTTACATCTATTGTAGAAGAATGTCGATTAATGCAGTTCAACTTCGATGTGCGAATATCATGGACATCATGGTGAAATCGCGCCATCTGGTGGCGTCTTCGGTAATTTCGATGGGGAAATTGCACCGGGGTTTAGGGCATCAATTTCAAATCCCATATATAATATATATATAAATGTTATGTTAGTGTACGCTTCAAAAATCAACTCAGTTTTGAACTGATTGAGCTCAAAAATTAGCACGATATATAACCCGCTTTAAAGATGGTTTTTATTTTTGCATGTTAAACAAAAAATGCTCTAAGCACTATATTCGAACATTCGCAGCAGACGTGATAACAGGAGATGATGAATATCCTAGATATAAGATTCCTCATCCATACAACCACAATGTGCCACAGCGAAGTGTGGCAGGGTACATCTAGTATATATATATAATTTATATACATTATTTTTATCTTAATCAAGTCAACTATATTTGACATGTACGAGCCTGTTGGGAGATACACGGAAATTGTATTTTTTGGAAATTACCAACTATAAATAGTACTTATTAAAATATCACATTTTGGAAAAAAAACAAAAATCAATATTATTAATAATAATAATAATATTCAAAAAAATTATCAATTCAACTATCACTTGTTATTGCATATATTTGATAAAGGGCTCATTGAATCAATTAAAAAATAACAAAGCACTTAAGGTTGAGCTATAGAAAATAAATTATATAAAGTTTTCAAATCAAAAATAATTATCCTTTGTAAAGGATCCAACATGAATATATATATATATATATATATATATACTAAGATACAATGATATATATATATATATCATGGTATGAAACTTGGTGGCTATAAAGGATCAACGAAATGTAAAGACAAAATAATTAAATAAATAATAACAAAAAATATTGACATTCACAAATGGCACTGGATAAAAAGGGTGGTAAATAAATAAATAAATAAAGACAAAATAAATTTATTATAACAGTTTAAAATTTCCTGATTTTTATCATGATCAATTTATGCAGAAATAACATACTTCTCTCTCTCTCACTCACTCAATATATATATATATATATATATATATATTTATATTCAATAAATTTAAATATATTCATCATTTTGCATCTAATTAATTGTCTCTTTTGTAACAATCAAATATGATCAAACGATGGAAAAATAAAATCATCCACCCGCGCCAGCATATCAATTAATATTAAAGTACATATTTATTCAATTAAAGGTGAACATTTCTTTGTAAAATAAAGCAAATATGAAAGGTAAAAAAATGATTGTAATTTTTGTGATTTATATTAAGTATCGTTTTTTACTTTACTAATAATTATTTAAATTTTGAATTATGATAATTTAACTATCTCTAAATTTTTAAGAAAAATTTCTGATTTTGGTACATTCTAAGAAAAAACAGTGTCTAATAAGTCGGTTGTCACCTAAGCGAGGTAATGGTTTTCTATGATTAGTTGAACCGATGATCCTTCATGTTGATTTTCTTGATCGGAGGCGCTACTTTTTATCAAGTATCAAATGTTGATCGCGGAGGCTGGTTGGACTTAATTTAATATTTTAAATATCACTGAGATGATCTAAATTTTATGAATATATAAATTAACAAAAAAAAATGCATTTGATATGACTAATAACGTTTCGATATATATCAAATAATTGACTTGTTTTAATTAATCATGCGAATCAGTGGCGTACCTAGGGGGGGTCGGTGGGGGGCGGTCCGCACCGGGCGGCACTTATCTTGGGGCGGCATTTTTTATATTTAGTTATAATTGTAAAAAGCAACTTACTCATTTCATATTTTTTTTTTTTTCTTTCTTGAATAATAAATGATTATTATGATTATTATAAGTTTACTATTTCATTTATATAAATTTTGATTAACTATATGATTTCGAATATTATTCCTTGTTGTATATAAATGCATTTTAGTGTAAATTTTGAATTCTAATTTCAAGAACAGGATAATAATTTTATTTTATTGTATTCATTAAAATTCGTTGAATTTGTAAACGCATCTTTACGATTTTGTTCGGCAATTTTTCCTAACTAAAATTTTTTGATATCAGTTTTTAAATGTCATTTCTTTTGAAAAGTTTATATAATTACTTTGAAGTGATATAGCAATATTTTTTTAAATCATCGATTTTTCTTTTGAAAAGCAGGGCCGGCGGAAGGCGGTCTGCTAGGTTTAAAATTTACCGTGTGTATTAATTAATATTGATTAAATAACTTAATAATTTATTTATGTGTATTAATTTATAAAAAACACTATTTGATTGACTTATAATAGAAAGGGCGGCAAACTGGAGATCGCCCCTGGCGGCAAAAGTTCTAGGTACGCCACTGATGCGAATAATATATAAAACATCCTTATTTATTTTATTTTTTAATAATTATATATAATCCGAGTTATTTAATTACCAATTTTATTTTAGAATAGACTAAGAATTAGAAATCATGTGTTGATGAGGTTAGAAAATAATCCAACATAAATAATTAGGAGGAAATTTATTATTATACTACAAACATAAATGAAAGTAAAAATTAAATTAATAATTTTGCACAGATACAGAAATTATAGTATATAAAAAAATATGTATTTAATTGATTTTTAATTTCTTTTTCTAATATTATTTACCAATTTTTTTTTTTTTAAAATAAATAAATAATTGAAGAATCTTAAAAAGTTTCATGATAAATGCAATTGGGAAGAGAAGTTGAAAAATTCTTCGACATGCAATCTAACAAGTAAAAGAGAATTCGTCATGAACTTTTGGCGGTGAACAGTCATTTGTTTACATGCCAATGACCTCCCTTGTGAATAAATCAATCAATCAGGAGTGGAACGGGGTATACTAAGTTGGGGGAAAGAATCCCGTGGGATGGAACAGGAATAGACGATTTTGGGGTTGGTGAATGTAAAATAGATAAAGTTGATACAGGAGGGGTGTTGGGACAGGGGAGAGAAGTTAAGGAAACGCCACCGTCCACTTAGATTCTATCCAATGGTAATGTAGAAAAATGATCAAGAAAGAGGTGAAAAAATGGAGATCTATTAAGACATTAGATATAGTAAAAAACATGTATGTGTGTATGTGTGTGAATGTTTAATGCCTGATTAAAATTGAAAACGATGAAAATTGGACGAGGGTGTATCAAATGAAAACCTTAAAAGTACTATAAATGATTTATTTTGACAACTAATGACTGACGTGGTGCCATTAACAAAGAGTCAAACACGCGCTGTGTGTGTGTGTGTGGTTTAATAAATATTAATTATTAATTTTAATTTATAATTTAATTAATTAAATTTAATTTAAATAGAATATATGTTATTTAATCCAATTCAAATTTGCGAGATAGTCGATTGGAGACACTCCAGATTTTTACCATTCACACTGGGAGTGTGAATGGTGAATGATTAACATTTCTTTTTTCAATTTAATGAAGATATTGATTAAATGTAGTGGTAATTTGTTTGTTTTAAAATAAATTCCTGTTGGTGATTGAATAAAGTGATTGTCTGTATGGAGGAGTGGGTGGAAATAAGGAAAAACGGAGGATGGGGTGGAGGCCATGGGGGAGCATTTTCTAGAATCCTCTTCACACTCATCGATCTAGGGGATTTTTTCAACTAGTTTAACCCAATATGTTAATGGCGGACTTAAGCAAAAGCGCCATCATTCCCTTTTAATCTTAGAATCTCCACTCCATAAATTCAATCTTCACAAATCCTTAACTCCAATTTATTTTTGTCTCCGTCGGTCTACCTGAGTCACGCTACTATCGTAAATTCGTTTTCAACTAGATTAACACGAATAATAAAATAGACTTACTGTCAATAATATGATAAAAAATTTTTTTTTAAAAAGTTCAATTTTTAATGAATATTTTATTTCATCAAAAATAAATAAATAAATAAACATGAACAAATAAATAAATATTTAATAATATTAACTATTTAAGTCAAAGACTTGTTTAAACTTGAAATTATTATGCAAATGAATAAAACTAATAAAACAGAGGTCACACCAATATCCTCTTCAACTCAATCTTTTATTAAACAATATTAAGAATATAATTATATTAAATATTAAATTGAATTAATGTATTAAATTAATAAATTGAAGTAATGTTTTTAAAATATATTTATTATAATTATCATTAAAAAGTTCTCTTATAATATTATAAATTATTTATAAAAAATTTTTCAAAACGAAAACCAACTCAATATTTATCCGTCAGATGGCGTGAATGAAAATTCAAATATTAAATCAATTAATAGTAAATTACATTAAAATTAATTAATTAGAATTCAATTATATTTCTTAAATACCTTCTAGGGATCCATTGAAATATCTATAAAACTTTTCAAAAGTCTATCTCAATTTAAAGTTGATAAAAACACTTACGCTATTACTACCCTCAATGACATACTAAGGAAAGACTAAATCCTCTTCAGGTGATATGCAGACATGATGTCCTATTTAAAATCTTCAAAAACTAAAAATCTGGATTTTCCCATTTCTTTCCTACCGTTCCCAATTCCTTATATTTATATTTAGGGATAAAACAAAGGTTATCAGAATAAAAGAAATAAAGTATATTTAGTTTTTGATACGCGAGCAGGTCAATAAGTCCGTGACTTTTTGAATGAAACACAAGTTTTTGGATAAAGAAATTATTTGATCCTTTGATATCCTTAAATATCCTTTGAGCTGTATACACTTTGTTCAATGTTTCTCCAATTTTACGGTTACGAACTGGCGCAAAAACTCGTCCCTATTGCGGTTAAAAAACGCCAATGACATGATGATTAATGAGCACACGAAATTCACTATTTTCCCTTTTTCTTCTCAAATCACATTAATGGATGTAAAACAAAAATTAAAAAACCCAGCTGGTTCAAATTTCGACAGAAGTCAGTTGATAATCGCCTGCAGACAGAATCAATGTTGCCATTTCAGTTAAGAAATTCAAAAAATCATGCACATTAACCTGCCCTAGTATATAAGTATATAAATATATACAGTATCGATTAGATTAATAGAAACAAAAACATTTTTTGTACAAGTGTATAGTTATAAGACCTTATACAAATAATAATGTAAAATAAAATAAAATATTTAAATAAATAAATAAATATTTTACCATTTATATATATATATATATAATTCCAGAGGTGAGATTTGATTCTCGACGTTTTCGGTGCCTGTTTTGCTGCCATTTTCAAGAGTGATTCTGAGTCTTAGTCTTAAAACTTAATCCGTTGAAATCTAAACAAACATAAATATATATTTAATTTTACAAATGTTATATAACTAAGATATTAAAAGCTAATTGTCATAAATCTTACCAGATCGAGATATACCAAAACAATAGGAAGACTTCCACAGAAATACTAATCCGACCAAAAACATAGAAACGAGGCAGTATATATATATATATATATATATATATATGAGCATTAAGTCACGTGATCTTCAGTTAATTATTCCGCCACTAGTTTGAAACAATTGAGAGAAAAGTTAAATTGGCCGTTAACATTATTAACAAAAATGTAATATACAAAAATTTTATACGAATTCATATTTTTTTGTAAAGATTTTTATCTTTTATTTATATCTCTTTTTGAAAAAAATACTTTTTCAATTTTGACAACAATTATTTTGTTTACTACTAACCTGATAATGTTATTTTTATTGATAAACTAAAATTATCATAAACCATATTAAGTTTTTTTTTCTGAAACTTATGCTTAACAACAAATGAAAGTTTAATGCCATAAACCAGTAATCATTGTTCTATATATGAGAATTTAAAATTAATATACCTGGAATCGAACTTATATCTCTCAATGACAAATTTCGAAAAAGCGCCCCCTTCTTAATAAGAAAATAAAAAATATAAAACATTCACAATTTTAAAAACTGTTTTATTAACCCTACTCTCTTCTTTAACACTTGTATTTTTTCGGGTCTTAGTAACCCAAAGTTTTAGATATACATAATTTTTAAAACTGTATACTGTAAAAATGATTTACTGAATATAAATTACTAAATATAAAATAAAATTCTGTCATCAAATTTGGATTATTAAAAAAAAAAAAAAATTATTTTGATATTTTTGAAGGTCCAATTTTGGTGTTGATTACCCGCTTACCATTAATGATTGCAATTTTCAAAATGTGTATTCCCAATTTGGAATTTCATTATTTAAATTTAACCTAACTTGGTACAAATATATATACTCATATGCTCGTGCAATAATTTTGATTAAAATAAGAATAAATTTCGTGAAATTTCAATAAAATTTAAATACCTAACTTTTATTCCTTTAATTCAATAGAAAACAAGAAAATTAATTTTAAATAACTTACCTTTGATATCAAATTAGGTGGTCTTTGATGCTGAATACTTTAAAACAAAAACAAATATATAATAAATATAAATAATTAATATAATTTGTAACTTTCAAGATTCAGGATACTTTCTGATACAATTATTTATCAATTCTAGTATAATTAAGAATGTTTCTTAATTTTTTGAGAGCAAGTTGAAATATCCCTTCCTTTTTTACTATCTCGCCAGAGATAGTATTGCGATCACGAAAATTTTCGAAGTCGAGAATTTGATGTTTTTATAGGTTTTGAAGGTCCCTGAGTCATTTTCACTAAGGGTGAGAAAAATGTCTGTTCATTATTCAAAATTCGTAGTTTTTTTTTATCAACTTTTGAGAAATGTAGCTCATTTGGAAGAGGACCATTACCTACCACGTTTTCATTTTTTTTCCTCTATACTGGCCGTAAAAATAAAGATATAGGTTTGATAGTTTTTCACATGATTAAAAATTGTATAAAACTGCCATATATAGAATTTCAGCTTGATTGAATAGCTGAAAGTACCGGAATTAATTTTTTAACATTGCAAATCACGCGCCAGCACGTGACGTGGTGCCATCAACAAAGAGCCAAACACGCGCTGGTTTAATAAATATTATTTATTAATTTTATTTTATAATTTAATTAATTAAATTTAATTTAAATATAATATATGTTATTTAATCCAATTCAAATTTGCGAGAGAGTCGAGTGGAGACACTTCAGATTTTTTAACTTATAGCAAATACTCTGTTGTCATATAAATAAAATTATAATCGCTCTGATAGTTGTATTTTTATTTAGTCGGTCTTTGAAAACAAATCACAAATTACCATCGTGTTTTCTTGTTAAGTCGACCCAAAATGGGCGAATTGATTCATTTATAGAAAATTTTTTTTTCTTTTTATTCTTTAAGAAAAACAATGTTTTTTATTTTTATTGAAATTTCGTCTTTTTATATTTAATTGCGTTTTTTTATTTATCAAACTCAATTACCGATTCATTAGATTGCTTAATTGTAAAAATTATTAATAATTAATAACCAGTTGAATATATGTGGTAGCTCCCAAATGACTTTTCAATCCATATATCTATACAAAAGTTTAAATATATTATATCCATTGGGTATCCTCTTTTTAAATATATTATAAAAAAAATGTGTGTGTGTGTGTAAGCAGTAAAATAGTAAAATATTTTAAAAAGTATATTATAAAATAAAAAAAATTAATAATATTTAAGTTTAAAAAATTAAAAAACAATATTTTTAATTAAAGTTAGTTAAAATATAAAAAAAAAATATTATGTATAATAAATGATTTTGAAAACAATTAATAAAAATAATTGAAAAAGGAAAAAAAGTGAGCTGATAGGATAAGATGGGGGGTGGAAGAAGAACACACTCATTCGTCAACAGGAAAACCACTAATTTGGAATCAGAATGTCTTGAAACGTGGAGATCTGTGAAAAAATGCATACTGAAAATGAATCGGCATCATAATAGTCTCTCAAAACTTGAACTTACCTACATCACTTGCATTTTTATTATTTCTTATAAGTTAAATTTCTATTTGAAATGAAATTGGACACGCATTTTGTTTTCTTAGCCTAAGAACATTTGAAAATCTCTATACAATGCAAATTTCATGATTAATATTCCGTTGTCAGTTTCATTTTTTTTTTAACTTGCGAAATAATTTCCAAAGACAATAGAAAATTCATTTGCATATACACATTACGATCGTTTTATTATAAATCGCCTGCTGAAGAACATGATAGGTCTATTAATTGTCTCCTACTTTAGAGAAGATATAAAGATGAATTATAGTTTGTGCGTTAATATACTCCGAGTATGCTGGATAATATATTAGCGATAACTTCGACTCGAAAGCTTATCACGATATTCACACTTGGTATTTTTGTTTCTCATCAAATTCCATAGTCAAATAGATCAATTCTCTTTATATATATATATTACCTGGTTCATCGAGCCACCGCTGGGTACTTTAAAAAAATTATTCATTAAGAACTATGAATATTTAAGATTAAGTTTATTATTTAAAATAAATAAACTACAAAATATATGAGACAATTTCAAAAAATGTAAAAGAACATAAATTAAAAAAAAATAGTCATAAAAGATACAGTCCTTAAACGTATGTAGTGATGCGTTGAAAGACAGAAAAGTATGGCCCCTATCGATATAACATAATAGTACCTGAGACACCGAGCTCTCGGTCGACCCTTTAAAAAATATTGATATACAATTCTTTAATTATTTATTACAATTATTAAATGTTACACATTTGCATCAATCTGATTAAATTGAATGAACTTGGGGTCCTCAATAATACATAAATATATAATATATATACAATTTTTTTTTCTATAGTGTTTTTTGAAACACTGTTTAGCGCCCCTAGTGGTTATAAAACAAACTAAAGACAAAAAAACGTACTTTGCAGCTTTTGGGAATTAAAAAATTATTTATTTGGAAATATATCTGACTTTTTTCTATTTCTATTTAATAATATTAGATCATATTTATTCAATAATTTATTTTGAATGAGATATTCTTTAATTATCATTTTAAATGAATATTAATTAAAGAAAAAAATTGTTTTTAAAATATCATAAATAATAATATGTAACAATTTTCAAGATAGAAATTTATTACAATTATTAAATGTTGCATCGTCAAAAATTTTAACGACAAAACATATCAAAAAATTTCTCTTCTTTTTGGAATATATCAACATCAACATTTTAATATTTTTATTTTTTATTTTTATATTTTGTGTGAATTTCAAAAAAATCGTTCGAGCGATTAATTAATAAATTACAATAGAATGTACATATATATATACAATTTTTGGTAGTATAATAAGAGAAGATATATTTTGTAATATGATTACAAAATATTATTAAAATAAATATATTTAATTTTATTTTGTATTTAAGGAAGTACTGTCCGGCGCTATTTTTATTGTTATCAAAATTCTTATTTTAAATGAAGAAAAAACTAACAAAGATGATTTTTCCCGAAACTGAAACCGATACAAATCGATTTTTCTTTATAAATATTATCTATGGTGTGAATTTCAAAAAAATCCATAGAGCGGTTTAATATCTCATAAATACTTTATACATATATATATATATATAATTTTATAATAGTATAATAAGATAAGATATAGATAGATAGATATAGATAAAGATATATAATATATTATATATCTATGTCTATATAGAAAGGGAATGGTACAACAGGCCCAAGAAGATTTTTCCTTTCTCCCAGTAAATTACACTTTTGATTAATTACTGCCCAGATGGAAAAGTGATCCTCGTCTTGGATACACAATTAAATTTTGTGTAATTGGGTTGGAAATTAGGCCAGAGAATTATATAATTGGAAAGAGCAAAGCAGAGATAATGGCGGGGGTGGTTACTAGTGGGAGTAACTTTAAAACAAAGCTTTACTTTGTTTTTCTGCCTCTTTTTTTTAATTATTTAGTTTATTTTATGTTTTTTTTATTCGCAGTTTAAATAGTAAATATTCATTAGATAAATTGAAATTTTTATTTTATTTTATTTTATTTTTTTTTTTTTTTTTTATTTTTGTTTTTTTTTACTTCTATTCTAGGGTTGTTTGAATTTATCTTTAATAGCCTATTAAATCAAATGATAAAATAAAATATAATATTTTATAAATTATATTATATAATGTTTTAGAAAAGGTGGAATTTATCGATAATATAATACCTAATTGAAATATTGTTTACTTTTTTTTTTATTTGCAAAATTAAAACTAAACATTACAGTTAAAAAGAATAATAAATTTATTTTATATTTCTTTAAGTAAATTTTAAATTATTGTGCATTACTCAATACGTCTCACTCAAGGTTCATAGGGGGTTAGGGTAGTACTAAGTTTCAAAAAGTACGTGTTAATAGTTAGACAACAGTGCAACAGATTCTGAAAGATTGAATAGAACTGTGGATATCTAAGATCTCCGTCATTAGCATTAACATATAATCTGCTGGTACCAAAATTACTGCTAGTGCTGAAGATTTATTAGAGCTTCAGAATCAGTAGTTAAAGAATACCCATTCAATATTGAATCTTGGTTACATAGCCTATGTACTAGAATCCCGAAAATACCTTCTTCGAAATTCATTTGAAAATAACGTGAAAATAGACGCCGAAACGTCGAGAATCCAATATAAAGCACTTGAAGTTAAGTTTTACATACATATATATATATATATATTTCTAATATAAGAGGGCAGGTCTATAAGTCCATGACTTTTTGAATAAGACACAAGTTTTTTGATAAAAAATTATTTTGCTTTTCATCGTTGTCTTCTTTGAGATCTATGCAGTTCCTCCAATTTTTTTTTATCCCTTCCAAAAAATAAGATTTGTCGAGGAGATAAAAATAAATTTGTTTGTGAGATGATCTCACAAATCTCTTTCGTCAAGCCATTTCTTCAGGTTTGGACACAAGAAATAGTCATTTGGGGCTAAATCCGGAGAACAGGGCGGATGAGGGATCAATTCGTATTGTAATTCATGGATTTTTATGGAGATTCACTTTTTTGATTTTCTTCTCAAAAGACCCAGCTGGTGCAAATTTCGACACGAGTCAATTGATAATTGCCTGCTGATCGTTGCCATTTCACGAGACGGAAAATTCAAAAAGTCACGGACTTATTAACGTATCCTCGTACTTATATTACTATTAATATTAATCGTAATCAGATTACATTTTTTTTTTAGAAATAAATCTTTCTTATATAATGATTGAATAATAAAAATGATTAAACATTAATTAGAAAAGAAAAATAAATTTCATTTTCTTATTAATCGATGCAATGATTCATGAATTGTGTTTAAAATCTTTGTTTATTTGTAAACATAAACATAAACAATGAGAATTATCTAATCAATGAAGAATGTCGAAGGTGTTCTATTTACTTAAAAATAATATTAATCATACTACTAACACGAATCATCCTATCCAATTACACTGGAATTATTTTTTAAATAAATATAGATAAATGTTTCGTTTATTTCATTATCATTCAAAAGGGAAACTAAGCAATGATTAATTTTGATAAACAAAACAAGGAATAATATAATATACTTTTCATCGAATCAACAAAATATTTTCTTCTTCTTCTTAGCCTTATTTCCCACGGATATATATATATATATAGGTCTAGGGTTTATTTTCAGGAAGACTTCAAATAATATAAGCTTTTAAATAATATCTTGTATATTTTATAAAATAAATTAATTAATTAATATAAAATTAATTAATTAATACAAAACTTCTTCAAACTTCACGCAATAAATCATTTTTATGAGACCGTTTAAAGTAACATTGATTTGGCGCTCGGGCCAATATCTATTTTACAGATATTAAATATAGTTATTTTATTTCTAATTATTTTATCTCTGAATTATTTATTGTTTTTTTTTTTTTATTAATTTAACAATATTCACTTATATCTAACTAGATAAAAAAGATAAATTAAAAAATTATTTTAATTTTACAAGTTGGTTCAGTTTCGTTTTGAACATGAATGAATTGAAATGTTGAATGATGACCGATTTTTAGAACATTCCATTTGAATCAAAATTGCTTTTTACTATTATTTAATACAACCATGATAGTTTTTATTTGTTCTTTTAATATCTTTTTGAGTTTCTTAATTTAATATTTTATTAAGCAAATTTTATATTTTATCCAGAAATACAAATATATAAAATAAGTGTGTATTTGTAATCAATTTTATTTATAACTAAAACATAATTGTAATTTGTACTTACTTACATTTGATTCAGTGACATAAATATATTATTGTTCTAGCATTTATTTAAAATAATTTAAAACCAGAATTCTTGTTGTATACATTTTATTGTATTGTTATTACAAGCAAAAATTGTATATATATTTGTATTTTTGAAATATATAACCGCTCTAAGATTTTTTTGAAAATCACACCATAGATAATATTTAAAAAGAAAAATCGATCATATACATGGTTTCAGCCTCGGGATAATCATCTTCGTTAGTTTTATCTTAATTTAAAATAGGAAATTTAATAATAAAATAAATGACGCCGGGCAATGTCGGATACAAAATGAAATTAAAAATATTTATTTTAATAATATTTTGTAATCAAATTACCAAATATATATTATGTTATATCCACAAGCCATATTTTTGTCTTTCGCTGCATTAGTATCTACGTTCCAGGGTTGTATGTTTTATAACTATTTTTTTTAAATTTATGTTTTTTTAAATTATTTGAAATTATTTAATATATTTTTTGTCGTTTATTTATTTTAAATAATAATCTTAATCTTAAATATATTCGTAGTTCATAATTGTTTTAAAGTACCGGCTCGGTGAACCAGGATTATATGAATCAAATTAAAATCGAAATAAAATAAATATTTATATTATATATATATCAAGGATTCCCAAACTTATTTGGCCTACCGCCCCGTTTTCAGAAAAAAAGTATTAAGTATTTAAGAAATTAATTATTTTTAAAAAAAATTAAATAGAAAGATATAAATATGTTTTCATGTTTCTACCTTTAAAAAGAAAATTATTAAAGAAAAATATAAATTAGATACATGTTTGATATTATGAAACTATTTATTGAACTCAGAGAAATTGAGGGCGGTCTCACTTTGAGAATCAGTGATTTTATATTTAAACAAACTTTCTTTAATAAATTTAAAAGATAAGTTATATTTTTATCATATCTATGTACCAATTAAAATGTTTATAGAGGTATATAGACGCTAGAAAGGGCAATTAACTGTTAAAAGATTGAAGAGTATGGATATTTTCTAAACACTACCCTGAGTTTATATACTCTTGGTGGAGTCAAAGCAAACAGTTGCTTTACTTTAACGCTAAATCCACTGCGTGCTCATTGGACATTTAAAAAATCCATATATTATGTTATTGAGTCTTTTGTAAATATTTTTATTAACTAAATTTCATTCAAACCGATGACAAAGTCTATTTATGAAATAAACCTGGTCAACGAAACAAAATTTTGAAAAGTTGAAAATAACTTTAACAAATCTGGAGTGTCTCCACTCGACTATCTCGCAAATTTGAATTGGATTATTTTAAGTCAAAATTTAAATAATTAATTCCGATATTTTCAGTGATTTATTAAAAAAGAATAAAAATTCAATCTTTACTCTTCTAGGAGACCGTCATAAGAGTCTCCTAAATATATTTTGAAAAATTCACCCTTTCTAGTAATTAACCCTACCAAAATTTATAAATTTTATAATAAAAATAATTAGATTAATAATTAATTAAAATTATTATAATCATAATAATATGAAATTAAATTTAAGTTAATTTAATTAAGTTTAAGTTCAAAAATCAAACTAAGAGCAAAAAAATTGTTTTAGTGGCGGGCCATCAAGCCATCACCTCGAATACACAATTCTTTGATTCGCTTAAATTGATAATTACTCTTTTTCATATTTCATCTTTTTCCCTCTTAATTTTGAAATTAATTTTTAATTTATTACCTCTAGAAAAATTAATAAAAGCGAAAGCACAAAAAACAAATATATATTATAAATAAATTTAAATTAATACAATGTATATATTTTAAATTTATCTATAGTTTTTTATAACGTTAAAAAAGATAATTTTAGTTTTGAAATTTTGTAAATTTATAAAAAGTAAAAATATTCAATAAATCAATGAAAATAAAGTGTCAAAATGAAATGATTAAGGAATATTATACTCTATTTTTAACATATTTAAAAAAATATATAAATAATTTACTGATTAAATTAAAAAATAAAAAGAAAATGAATTTTTTTAATATTCTTGTTGAAAAAAAAATAAATATAAACCAATTGCATACGGACCTTCAAACAAATATTATGTACCAAGGAGCTATGGTATATAATTACAAATTAAAGAATTATTATATTATTATTATTTATTATTATTATATCATCGTACAATTTTTTTATACATGTTATAATAATTTTCTCAGAGTAACAATAATATTTTTTCAAATTTAAAATTAATCATATTTTTTTTTTCTCTCTTTGCAGATATAATTAGGTTGTTTTTCAAAAAAACCTCAACACACACAGAATCAATAGTATTGAAGTACGAAAAACTGAACTAAGCAAAAAGTTAACGAATCTGCATATCTAACAAAAATTGAGAGAATAACATTGAACTTAAAAGTTTGATCCATCAATTAAGTGGAAATATCAAAAGAAAATAAGAAATGAAATATAAAATTATGCATTTTTTTTTTTGTTTTTTTTTTATATATATATATTTTTTTATATTTTTTTATTTATTATTCTTGTGTGTATTTTTGTATACAATTTACTACTACTACAGAAATTGATCAATATTTTAATCAATTAATTTGATTAATATTTTTGTAAATCTTGTTAATTTGGTTCCACTACCATAATGCAGGAAAAGATTTCACTAGGATGTATTCGTTTGGGCGTAATCTTAGGTTTCTGACGCGTAAATATGGATTAAGCACCCTTTCTCGAAGTTTAAATTCTACCGTAGTAGTTGGTGGCACTTTCTACATAAAGAATAAAAAAAAATTTATAGAATTGAAATTATTATTGTATATATTTCAATATATATATAACAAACTCACAATGTGTTCGAAATAGACTTTCATAAAGGGCCAAATGCGTTGATTTGGGTAACCCTTGTATGTTTTCTCATACCCATGGCCAACCCATTTAAAACGGATCTAGATTGAAAAATATTTTTTTTTTTAAAAAAAAAAAATTGCATTTTCATTTTATATAATAAAAAAATAAAATTTAAAATATTTTATTTTTTATTTTAAATAAATTTCAAATTTTTTATCATAAGAATGGATTGCATTGTACTTACTTCCATACATTGATATTTTCTCTTTCGAAGAGGAAGAGGCATTTTAAACTTGTTTAGATGTAAACTCATCTTGACTACCCGATCAACTGACGATATGATAAGTAAAATTAGTAATTATAAAGAACTCTGTTCACAAACTGAACGATTCCATAAAAGAACGATTCTAAAAGACAAAGAAATGATTTATCGATATCATGAATCACACACTAGAAATCACAGAATTCAAAAATTATTGAGGCGCTCAAATGATTTATTATTCTTTTAGTTTTAGTTTTAAAAGAAAATATTTTTAATAAATATATATTGAATTTTTTTTTTTTTTTGAGAATTTAAATTAACAAAGAACAAAATAAGAGTGTTATATAATATAATAATTAAAAATATAATTACCAAATTTTTAGTGATTTATAATAAAATTTGAAATATGATATTTCAATTTGTGGGGGTAGGGGATAGTTCAGAAAGTGGTGGATAAAATATTTTTGGATAGGTAATCAACCTTATGCATGAGATTTTTAATTTTTTCTGAATTGTTAATTTCGTATTTTATTTATTTTATTTATCATACATTATTTTTTCCTCGTTTTAGTTTCATTATACAAATTTTACATTTATAAATGTTATTGTTTGGATACATTCAAATCGTTTATTAATTACATGTATACATCTTTTATTTATTACATTTATTATATATAGATAACTACGAAGAAGTTATAGTTAATAGATACGTCTCAAGCAGACGGAGGCTCAATCCTGCAACATGAATGCCCGAAGCTTCAAAACGCCTTTAACCAAACACACTACCTTGGCCAACATCCTGTCATTGACAACATTTAGGAGCTCAGATGGTCTCCCCACCAGCCCTCGGCCCATTGGCACAGGCGTTTGACATTCCATGAAACCCCTGAGGGGTCCATATGTCAGGCTCTCAATTAGTAGGTGAAGAAGCTTTCCCCATCACATCTATGTTACATTGACGAATAATAACAAGGTTGACAATACGCATGGGTTATACAGGGTGACTTCCCCTTGAAATGAGCGATTTGACCTTTAACAATGCAATGGCCGGATCTGTTCATTGCTCGTTTAAATTTGTCCCCGAAGGACTCAGAATAATTTTTAGATTGAGAACTACATCGGTCTTAAACCAAGATTATCTCTTCATTTCTGATTATAAAAATATTTGACTTTTGTCCATTTACCGATAATTTGTTCTCACTACTCTCTCTACTCAACTTTATTGACAACTTCATCACCATCTTCAGTACTTTAAATAAAGTTCCTCAAGATATATCATCTTCCTTTGTTGTTGGTATAGCCTCACTAGTAAGTTCCTTAAATGAACCAAAGCAGTCCTGCTATATAATGTATACGCTATCGTGGATCGTCATTATTCCTATTGAAATTGATTTCTAATGCATGCTAAATGAAATTTCCTCTGACATTTGCTCTGACTGAATTGTAAATATTACCATAGCATATAAGAGAAATGGACATTCAGAGATAATTTATCGGCAACTTTAAAACTCATTAAAGTTAACATCTAAATATTTACAAATAGATAAATAAGAATAATCCAGATGAGTCTATAATATTAAAGGATTTATTGAAATAGGATTGAGAAGGATTGATATAAGTTTCCATGAGAGATCGATCGTGTTGGAAGAGGGAGGGGAAGTGCGGAGCGATCCTGAGCTGGAGGGTTGACCAGATTGAGATAGGGCAGTGACCAAAACGAAAATTGTGAACCCAAATTAAATTCAACTTAGACAGATTAAAACTAAATCGACATAGATTATGGCTTATGTTAATCACTTCATTAAAGAGGGACACTGATCGGAAACACTGAGAAATTTGGAAATCCAAACCCAAAAAAAGGCACCACGTTAGCTGTCCAAAGTTAGAAGTTGAACCACCAGACATAAACAAATATCAGTTGATGATAGTTTTGTTCTAATTGTTGGATTATTTCAAGAATTTATTTACTAAACCATACCTAGTTTAGAATATCAATTGGATTGTCTATTGTTGATCTTCATATCCTATTAAGTATACTAATACAATTCAATGCCAATGGATTTGTTATATTGAATGTCATCAGATCGGAGGAGTTAAGCTATATAATTATTCATGTTCTAGTGATCGAGTATAATTAAACCGGATAAGTTTTGCATTGTCATACACTCTAAATTAATCCTGCTGCTATCATCCCTATAAAATTGAATTGTCAGATCTTAACCAAACATCTAAACATCAATTAGCAGTCACCAATATTTTTCCTGTATCGAATTTGTGAAGGTATGAAGCATGAATTCGATTGAAATAAACTCTAATATATGTTTATATTAGGTTCCCCTGTACTAATATATGACGGTTTTATCTTCTATCTATCAATATAATGGTGGTAGGTTTTTTGGCAAAACCCCATTCCCCCCTCTACCATACCTGTATTCTAAGCTTTCTCATTCATTCAAATATTTTCTATTATATCTGATATTATATTATCTTCCCATCGCATTCTTGATCTAATCACCATATCAGAGAACTCATAGAGATCATGTAATTTTTAATTATGTAATCTCCGATATTTTTATAACTATAAATAAATATTGTACGTGTTAATGTGGCTGAATGTTGCGATAATTTATCAATTAATTTGTTTGTCTATCTCTAATATTTAATAAAAATTTAAAACTGTAAAACATCTTAAAACATCTTTTGTTAACTTTTGTGATATATATTTATATTTTTGTATTTTATACTATTGATATTTGCTTCAAAAGATCAGTAACGACTTTTCCTAAAAATTATCAATCTTTCAAATATATTAGGTCGTCTAGATTACCAAGTCTTCTGAAAATATAATTTTACTGGTTTGTATAGTGTAAATATATTTAAAAGTAAAAACATCATTAGAATAATTGATAACTTGAAAACAATTATTTAATAAAATTTTGTACTTTGACAATAACCCTAAAGAAGTCCAATTATATATTCTTCTCTCTTTTGAAAAAATTCTATGTTTAGAATATAATATTAGTTCAATTTTTTGTTAAAATAATTGGTCTTGAATGTTATTACTACATAGCTACAAAATAGAAATTTTTTTAAAAATGTACTTTAATCTGTTAAATATTGGATTTAACTATAGCATATAAACTCGCCTCTATTTTCAGCTAACCTTTATTGACCATTATTTACCTTCCTTTCACAGTATATTTATTTATTTTTAAATATGACATCCTTCCATTTTTGCTTTCCATCCATGTTAATTGGATTCTACAAGATAAATGGAATCTTTGTTTACCGGAGATAAATTTAAATAGAATGACCAAGGGCCCCATCAAAGCCTTCTCTACCGCACAAGTACTCATTCACTTGAGACCACTGTCTACAACCCGACAAAACTTCTCAAACTAACCCACAATCTATTTTCCAAGTGTTTTACCTATTTTTAAAAATAAAAGACAAGACACAAACATACCTAAAACAAAAAAAAAAACAAAAAATCAAAACTGAAAGCTATTTTTAATAAAATTGTTATTTAATAATTTATACCTGCAATTATTTCTTTTTTGGACCATTCTATACTTCTTGTTAGTTTAGCTTCAAAAAAAAAATTAGTATTCTATTTTCAAACACCATGGTCAGTTTTCATATCGGTCAAAGAACAAACACACTTCAGATTACAATTTCTGATAACACTTTTTTCAATTTAAAACTAACAAAGCAAAATACTTCATTCATCTACAATCTATTTGAGGTTAGTATCTTTATTTTAAAACTATATTTAGGTCTATGATCGTATTTTAAATTATTTATTTATTTTACAGGTTTTGTGATATTCTATATACTAATATTTTATTATTTTTAGTTGTTAAAACATTGGAATTAATTACCGGAGTAATGCAACGTCGAGCGTGAAATACTACCAGAAAGTGGAATCACTCGAAGTTACCGAGTGCTGTTGAACAGTAAAGGTAAAAAATCCTTCATTCTTTAAGTAGCAGTGAAGAAGTGGTTCATATAGGGATTCTAATATATGAACAAAATAAGAACTTGATCGTATAAAAATATCTACGGTAAACATTAATAAGACCTTCGCTCTTTTGACAAATTGAAATCGATTTTTCATCGACTTTTTATTGAGATAGACTTTTAAAATTTTTTATAGATATTTCAATGGATCCCTAGAAGGTATAGAATAAATATAATTGAATTATAATTAATGAATTGTAATTAATTAGCAATTAATTACTTTTAGTAATTAACTCCTTTGGTATTGCTCCGATTAATTTTTTTCCAACGGATTCTGAAGCATAAATATTGATTTCACGATAGATTTTCATTTTGAATGTTATTAAGATTATTTTATAGCATTAAAATTAATGATGAATTCTTATTAATCAGTTGTATTGTCAATGAAGAGGGGTAGGTTTCCCCTCAAACGGCATAAAGGAAACAACCTTTTTTATATGTGATATGTGTCCCCAAAGGAAAAAAAAGCATTGACCTTTTTTTTGAATACAATATGAGTACAAACAATATACTATATACATTTATAAAATCTCATATTAATAAAAATTATTTATTTATAAATATAATATAATAATTATTATTCAATAATAACATTTACTTAACATAAATGCATAAAATCAATTTTGGAAGATTAATATATTTTTTGTTTTATTCAATCTGTAAATTTTCGTATAACTTCATCTTTTCTATTTCTCTTGTTATATTAAATAAATTTATCATATTAAAATTGCACTAAAAAGAATAAAATAATATAAATATAAAAAAAATTTATAAAATAAAGTTTTTCCAATGGACTAAATTTTTCTATAAGCCTGACAAAGTGTATGGATGAATTGGTTCATATTCAACTAAAAACATTGGACGCTTTTAGTTTTTAATTAACTTGCAATTAACTTCCTTTATAGAGCTATAATTCATATATATACCTACATACCACACTAAAACACTTAATTAACAAGTAACACTATTTCTTCTAATATAATCAACCATTTTGGATTTGATTGATAATGTGTAAATTTAATAAAAATTCTTTTAAATTTTGATAGATATTTTGATATAAATATATTACAGTGAAAAATAATAAAAGATTAATTTCTTATTTCTTAACCTATCAATTTTATTGCATGATAAAAAAAATTGTCAGTTTATGTGTTTAATAAAATTTTTATTATTACAAAAATGTGACTTGATTGTTCATATAAATAAATTAAACTAAATGCGCCCAACGTTTTTCGTTGAATATGAAGCAATTCATCCATAAACTTTGTCAGGCTTATAGAAAAATAATTTTATTCTTTTTAGTTCATTGGAAAAACGTTATTTTATAAAAGTTTTTTATATTTATATTTTAAAAAAAAATTTTTAATTAAAAGACCTCGAAATTTTTCCTAATAAAAATAAAATTAAAAAAAAAATCTGACTATCTCGCAAATTTGAATTGGATTAATTAACATATATTATATTTAAATTAAATTTTATTAATTAAATTATAAATTAAGTATAATTAAAATGGATTAATTAATTGATTTAAAAAAAATTAATTAACAGTATAGCATTTTTATTAAATTAAATAATTAATTAACATATATTAAATTTTAATTTAAAACACTTACCTTCATTTTTAAGTCAAAATTTAAAAATTTAAAAAATTAATTAGCGTGTTTTGACACCACGTCACGTACTGGCGCGTGATTGGCAGTCAACTTGTTAAAAAATTTAAAAAATTCATTCCGGTACCTTCAATAAAGCTGAAATTCTATATATAGCAGTTTTATAAAATTTTTAATCATATGAAAAACTATCAATCATATATCTTTATTTTTACGGTTAGTTTAGAGGAAATAAAATGAAAATGAGCTACATTTTTAAAAAGTTGATAGAAAACTACGAATTTTGAATAATGCCCGTGTACCGAATTTCATTATTCTAGCTCAAACCGTTTTTGCGTAATCTTGTTTACATACACACACACACTTATATTTTTCTCAAACTTAGTTAAAAAGACTCAGGGACCTTCAAAACGTATAAAAACATCAAAATTTCGACATCGAAAATTTTCGTGATAGCAATACTATCTCTGATAAGAATTTTTTTTTTTTTTAATAATTACTTCTATCGTTGTAAAATTTATTAAATTATTTAATATTTAGTTTAATAATAAATTTAAAAAAAAATGATATTTATATATTTATTATTCCATTATAAATAATCTGATTTATTGTATCTGATTTAATGTATATTTTTAATCAAGCTTAAGTATATATATATATAATTATAACACTAATTAAAATAGTATTATTTATAATATATGAGTTAATAAATTTACGCTGTCAGAACTAAACTAAACATTTAAATCCACTTTGATAATTACCACACTATATATGCTTCTCAAATTAATTCAAAATAATGGCCGATGTTCTGTGAACCATGATCATCCATTGATTAATTGTTATTTTCCTGGCAACGGATTACCTATCCACCCACAGTATCCTATTTTTTACCCGCACTACCAGGGGGGGGGGGTGGATTGAAAAATAAAAAAAAAAAATAAAATAAAAAAAAAAAAAAAACAAGCAAGAATTATTGTTATTTTAAAGTAATTTCAACTTTATTTTTTTGTCGTTACCTTATCGCGTTCTGATAATGACGCCATTACGTGGCAGAGCCGCTGGAATGATGGCCGCCGTTTGCATCCAAAATGAAGTGTTGCAAATGGGAGAAGGCAGCCCTCCTTGGCTTCTTTGGCCGCCGTTTTCTTCAAGAAAACCGTTTCCTTTTTTCCATCTTGCTCCGGCCATTTTTATTCGACGTCTTCCGTTCTCTTTTTCCTCTCTGTTTTTTTTTTTTTTTTTTTTTTCTTTTTTCAGTCGAAAGAAAAACACAGTCGTACTTGCCATCCATTAAGTGATAGACTTAGTCTAGTTGACTTTTTTCTTTCTCTATTGCTCAGTATATATATTCGTTTAGGTTGTCGTGGATGTTTTGTTTATGTTTTTTTTTTCTCATCAGTTAATGAGATTTGAATTTCAACGTTTCAGCACAATTTTCAAAAGAGATCTGAAAAAAGAATTTCGAGATTCTGGGTCTGTGTAACCAAAAATTTTTGATCGTTTTCCTGATACTACACTACTACTACTAACATTATTAAATGCCATCTGAACGATAATAAAAATAAATATTAATAAGTTGACCTGTGGCCAGGTCCGAACCGACCGACGGTTTGAAGTAAATTAATTTTCAGCTACAGAAACAATTTCAAATAATTTTAATATATCTATTAATGTAATAAAAAACAGATATGAATATAACATAAATATTTTTAATTTTATTTTATTTATAATATATATGTAAGACCAGGCTGTGACGTCATGAATGGCTGGATGAAGTCATATAATTTTAAATCAAGAAAAAACTAATAAATATGATTTTCCCGAGGATAAAACCAATACAAAGTGCATGATTCGTGGTGATATATAAAAAAATCTCCTCATGTGAAATTTGGTGTGAAAATAACCCTTCCCTTCCTATCGTCGATCGCTAATACTACCACTTCCGGTTTCCGGATATACACCAAAAGTTGATCAATTCATCCCACTGTGATGCATTAAGTAAATATACCAAAATTCCGGTACTTTCAGTGATTCAATCAAGTCAAAATTCTATATATAGCAGTTTTATACAATTTTTAATCATGTGGAAAAAACTATCAAACATATATCTTTATTTTTACGGTCAGTTTAGAGGAAATAAAATGAAAACGTGGTACCCTCTTCCAAATGAGCTACATTTCTCAAAAGTTGATAAAAAAAACTTCGAATTTTAAATAATGAATGTCTACCAAATTTAATTATTCTAGCTCAAACCGTTTTTGCGTAATCTTGTCTACATATACGCACACATTTTTTTCAACCTTACTAAAAATGATCCAGCGACCTTCAAAACATATAAAAACATCAAAATTTCGATAACGAAAATTTTCGTGATCGCAATACTATCTCTGGCGAGATATTAAAAAGATTATGGGAAAGTTATTAAAACCACGCAGTTTTATGTTTTAAGATAATTTTTTTTTTTTTTTTGTTCAACTTAATGATCATTTCGACAGTTGTCATCATCAGAAGTTTGTTCTATACTTAGTAGTCTTAGAAAATGATAATTACATTGAATAAATAAAAAAATTATCTTGAAACATAAAACCGCGTGTTTTTAATAACTTTCCCTTAATCTTTTTAATTTTCATTTTCATTTATAGATTGAAAGTTATTATAAAAGAATTGTTTTCAAGTTGAATTTACAAATAAATAAAATGTTTTAACCAGAGTTGTCATTCCAAATATAATCAAAATTGGAAAGTGGTTTGATATAAGAAATAGCGGCTTCTGATCAAAGAAATTAAGATCAAGATTGGGAGAAGCCGATGTAGTGATCATACAACATTTCTATCCTGTCTTAAACGGCACTCGACTTGATAGGATGTTTATTTTACTTTTTATATATACATCGTAATTATTATAATTATTAATGCTTCAAAGAATAAATTCAAAGATAAAAAAAAATAATAACAATGATATTTTAATATGAAAAAATACTTTTTTTAAAAAAGACAATACTTTTCTTTTGTTAAATATAAAAAATATAATATAATATAATTATTATTTAATTAATTTAATTTAATTTAAAAAAAAAATTACATTATTAATTATTTAATGAGGAAGAATAACAATTCAGATAAAATACATAGCTTAGGTTATACAACCATTTAAACTCTCTCTCCCTCTCTTAAGAGCATTTATAACTATTAGTGATGACTAATAAAAATAATCTCAATTGAATGTTGACAAAATTGTCAATAAAATATAATTGTTTTTCTATTAAAGAATAATTAATAGTTAACAATGTTGTTAAATAACCAAATATATCTCTTAACTAGACTAATTTCCTTTATGAATTTAATTATAATATATAAATAAAATCAGGGCGCCACAGGGAGCTAAGCTAACATTCTCGTATTCCCGGATTCAAGTCTCGGTAACGGCAAGGGAATATCTGTAGCTGAGGTCTATGAGACGGAGTTAATCCAGCCTCCGGGATCAACATTGGGAAGCCTCTTGATAAAAAGTAGCGCCTCCGATCAAGAAAATCAAGGTAAAGGTTGATAGGACCCGTTCTACTGATCATAGGACACCTAATTTATATAACTGACTTGATAGGCGTTGTCGGGACGTTCAAAAGACAGAGTTTTTATATATATATAAATACATAAATTTTAATAATATGAATAAATAAATAATTATAATAATTTGATTGGAGTTTAATGAGATTAAGAATTAATAAGAATAAATATAATAAAAAAAATATTTATTTTATTTGAATTCTGCATAAAAAATAAAATAAATAATAAAATAAAATCAAAATAAAATAAAATATTTATTGTTTAAATGTATATATATTGTATATTATAATAGTATATTTATATATATATATTTATTTTAACTAATTGAATTTTTTTTTAAATTTATATAAGATTTAATATTATTTTTTATCAATATTATATCACAAAAAAATAGGAATTTTATTAATAAATATATATATATAGGTATATATAAAATATTTGTTGGTGTATCACTACCTATCCTAGAATGGAAAAAGATAAAATATATAAATTAGTAATAGATAATTGAAAGATCAAGAGGTAAAGCTAAAGAGAGTTTAACCGGAAAAGATATTAAATAAATAGATTAATAGACAAAAGGATTGAAAAATAGAAGAGACTAAACCATTATAACATCATTTTTAAGTAGAAAATAATTATTATTTCTTAAAAATATGAATAATAATAGAAAAAATAGAAAAAATAGATAGTAAGACTTATTAGAAAGATTTTGAAGGGTAACGGGTAGTTTCTTCTCTATGATCCCAATAGAAAAGATTTCTACTTCAGGGAGTAGCGTCCCTGCCCTCACGTGAGCTCATGATTTCTTCTAAATCCCTCTTCTACCTGGAGGAATCATGTTCTTTATCCGTTGACTGCTTTCAATCCATCCCCTTACGCTTACTCTTCCCCCCTCCCCTCCCTTGATCCTTCAAAAAATCAAGTTTATTTGGATGAAGGAGAATATCTAGTATAGATTTATTAAAAAGAAAAAAAAATGTAATTTTGACTCTTAAAGGAGACTCTTTAGAGTCTCCTATATATATTTGAATTATCCCGAAGGGGGCTTAATTCAAATATATCCAGATTACGTCAATTCTTAGACTAGCAAAACCCGGTAAATTACCAGTGAGATTTTTGTTATGTGTGCCTCTGAGAGGACCCACTCAGGGGATGGACACGTAATGTTAAATTCTGAAACAGCGTTTGGCGCTACTTCATAGCGTCTCCGGAAAGAACTAATTGAGGTAAAAAAACCGGCCTGGCACCATTTTTAAAATCCATTTTGAATGAATGAGAGGAGCGGGAGGAATGAAAAAATTATGAAATTTTTCAGTTGAGTGAAAAATTATTTATTTAGAGCTAAAACTGACATTTCAGAAATAAATTTTTTTTTTTAGAAAATTACTAAAATGTTGGTCTTATCCCCAAATAAATAATTTTTCACTTAACTGAAAAATTTCATAATTTGCATGTCTAGAAGAAAAGAATAATGTTGTATGTGACATATTTATTTGAAAATAGATTATTACAAAATATCATTAACAATAATGATGTGTATCTCATTTGTAAACAAATCTTTTTACATATTTTTCTTTAAACATATTATATTAAATTTCTCACTTAAATAAAAATTACACAATTTTTCAATTATATAATTATATAAATTGCACATCTAAAATGAAAAGAATAATGTTCTAAGTAACCTATTTATTTAATAAATAGATTATTATTGTGAGATGTTTTTAAACAAAATTTGTGATAATCTCTCACAGGCTGAGAGAGACTAAGAGGCTCTCACACGGTAAGAGAGACTAGGAGGTTCTCACAGGCTGAGATCTTGAGGCCAAGGACTTAGATTTACTTAGAGGATTGAGAAATATATTTCACAAAAATGTTGATAATTTCGCTTGAAGATATATCCTTCTTTTGAAAAACATCCCTCATTTTGACGCAATTCTGTTGATACTTGAATGTCATTACTGCTTTCCGCGCATGCGAAATTCTCACAGAAACGACATTCATTTGTCAACACTTGGCTTAGGACAATACCAGCAATGTTGGCTCCTTTGCTTATATCCAAATCAGGGTGTGCGGGAGTACCCAAGGGGATACTGTTAAAGGAAAAGGATTGATAGGTTTTGGTTCGGGCAGTGGCGTACCTAGAACTTTTGCCGCCCGGGGCGATCTCCAGTTTGCCGCCCTTTTTATTATAAGTCAATCAAATAGTGGTATTTATAAATTAATGCACATAAATAAATTATTAAGTTATTTAATCAATATTAATTAATACACAGAGTAAATTTTTTTACACATATTTGTATGCACTCGTATATAAACATATTAATATAATATTTACTCTTCTAGCTTTCATACTAGAAAAATCGTGTATAATGCTCTCAAAATTTATATTTATATTTTTTCCGGCGGCCCTGCTTTTCAAAAGAAAAATCTATCATTTAAAAAAATATTGGTATATCACTTCAAAGTAATCATATAAACTTTTCAAAAGAAATGACATTTATAAACTGGTATCAAAAAATTTTAGTTAGGAAAAATTGCTGAACAAAATCGTAAAGATGCGTTTACGAATTCAACGAATTTTAATGAATACAATAAAATAAAATTATTATCCTGTTCTTGGAATTAGAATTCCAAATTTACACTAAAATGCATTTATATACACCGAGGAATAATATTCGAAATCATATAGTTAATCATAATTTTTATAAATCAAATAGTAAACTTATAATAATCATAATAATCATTTATTATTCAAGAAAGAAAAAAAATAAATATGAAATGAATAAGTTGCTTTTTACAACTATAACTAAATATAAAAAATGCCGCCCCAAGATAAGTGCCGCCCGGTGCGGACCGCACCCACCGCACCCCCCTAGGTACGCCACTGGGTTCGAGGGAAGTTTATTGTGAATTTAAGAGTTGGCGGTATGAAATTATGATACCCACCTCTCCTACGCTTCACATTAGTAGAAAATTTGGAACTCATATTTATAGTACTCTTTGGAGAATTAGAAAAACCAAGCAAATCCATGTTTTTCATTTTATTAAAATTTTTGACTGAATCTTGGAAATTGTGACTAAGATAAATCAATTGAACATAATTTTAACCAGATTCTAAATAAAATTGATTTTACGTATCATGAAATGGAAATTGTTAATCAATTTTAATATCGGTTTATTTTTACACAGTTCAACAAAAAGTATTGCCTCATAAGAACAGGTAAACCCTATACGAATCGATTCATTATGAAACGTAGATTAATTTTCACTTTTATTATATAATTCTACGGTGCTTCGTTAATTAAATATTAATTATTGAATTTTGACAGATTGAAATGATTCACCGCCATGTCTATTGGCGGCCAACTCAAATGCTTTGCTTATCCGTGACCTTGAAGGGGACAATTGTTTTTAATTGCTGCATAGCAATCAATCATTTGCTTACCCACAATGGATGAGATTCAACTGATTTTGGCTTTATTTCCCTAAAACATGCTTGTAATATACTCTACATTAATTTTACATATGCATCTTCAATTTTAATATATGATTTTATTTCACTAACTTAAAATATTATATTATAATAGAAACCAGTATTTATTGTTTTAAAAATGTTAATATTTATTGTTTAAATGCAGTGGCGTACCTAAAGGGGGGCGGTGGGTGCGGTCCGCACCGAGCGGCACTTATCTTGGGGCGGCATTTTTTATATTTAGTTATAGTTGTAAAAAGCAACTTATTCTCACATTCCATATTTATTTTTTTTCTTTCTTGAATAATAAATGATTATTATGATTATTATAAGTTTACGATTTGATTAATATAAATTATGATCAACTATATGATTTCGAATATTATTCCTCGGGGTATATAAATGCATTTTAGTGTAAATTTTGAATTCTAATTCCAAGAACAGGATAATAATTTTATTTTATTGTATTCATTAAAATTCGTTGAATTCGTAAACGCATCTTTAAGATTTTGTTCGGCAAAATTATCTTCGTTCTACAATGAGTCAATTAAGACTACAAAATCTTGCAATAACAAGAAATTACAAATAATATAAATTTTGAGAGCATTATACACGATTTTTCTAGTATGAAAGCTAGAAGAGTAAATATTATATAAATATGTTTACGAGTGCATACAAATATATGTAAAAAAATTTACTCTGTGTATTAATTAATATTGATTAAATAACTTAATAATTTATAAAAACCACTGATTGACTTATAATAGAAAGGGCGGCAAACTGGAGATCGCCCCGGGCGGCAAAAGTTCTAGGAACGCCACTGTTTAAATGTATATATATTGTATATTATATTAGTATATTTATATTTATATATTTATTTTTGATTAATAAAAAATGACACATTTAAAAATTATATCATTCAATTTTAGTAATTCAGCATAAATTTATCTATTTCCTGGTCTCTTCTATTTTTTCCTCTTTTTTTTTTGTTTGGTTTTGATAAAACCAAGAAAACGTCGGCGGAGTGAAATCCAAATCGAAGCTAATGTTTGTTTACATGCCAACGCCTTTTGCGGAGCATTCTAGGTAAAGGTTCCCATTCACAAGAATAAGTTTTGAATCTTATGAATAAAATAAAATTGAAATTTAGTATAAAAGAAGTGCCAAAGTATATATAAATATATATTATATATATAAATGGTAACATTTGAGTTTTTAAAAATAAATGTATTAAAATAACATTTAAAAGAATTGTGTAAAGGTAACGAATCACATATAAAATTTAATTTAAATAATTTACAAATAAATAATCTAAAAAAATACTTTATTTAGATAAGAATAAGTTTAGGTAATAATTGTTCAGATCATATTCTTGTTGAATGCACGTTACAATATAATCTGTAAGGATGATGTTATACTGTGTACCTGGTTGTGCCCCGACAAAACAAAAACTAAATTGTTTTATAAGTAATTTTAATTCTAAATAATAATAATAATATAATGACCAGACCTCCTTCAAAATTTAGAAACTACTTCACTACAAAGCAACGGCTTCCGATCAAAAAAATCAAGATAAAGGTTAAAAGAATCCGTTTTAATGATAATACAATACCTCTACTCCGCTTAGGAGGCGATTGATTTGATAAACGCTGTCCTTTTTTAGAGTGTATAAAAGACATGTTGATTTATAGGATTTTATGAGATATAATCAAGCGATGTAATATTACTTATTAAATAAATATAAATATAGCATCACAGAAAAAATAAAGAAAATAATTAAATTTTTTTTTATTGAAACAAAAACGTTTACTAACGTTTCAATAAGGAGATAAAGGAATACATTTATTTAATATTTTAATCAATTCGGTCATTAATCATTCAGGGTTGGTAATAAATCGAAGAAATAGGTGAGAAGAGAGAACAGGTGGAAATAGCTCACTCTTTTCACCCATCGTATACTTCCACGGACTTCCTATGCTAATCCGTGCTTTAATGGTTACATTTAAATCATCCTCTGTGTCGACCGGAATTTCTATATTATTCATTCCTAGAACATGAACATGCTCTATTAGGACATTGGACGCATTTCCAGAGCAAAACCTGCTCCTTCCTTCTAAATGAACATTTAATATGTACAAAAACATTGTCGGTTGAATCGACAATTTTTTTATATTAATAAAAAAACAGTTAAAAAACACAAATATATGTTTATATATAATAAAATTTAAGAACTTGTAAATTTTGATTGGAAAGTAAATTTAATAAAATTAGTGGAAATATATATAATTGAAGTACTTTATTATTTATTATTAAATATAATTGAAATATATATTTATATATTATCAGGACCGTGCTAGGGAGTGGCGACCTTCTTGGGCGCCATATTTTAGTGGGCGCCACATCAAAAAATTTAAGCAATTCTAATAAAAATTTGGAAGATAAGAGCTGCTCATTCAGATTTTTGCCCCGGCACAGTTTTATGTTGTCAGGGCCTTTTATATATCATTTATAACTAAATAATTAACTAAAATTCATGGTAGTACTTGTTAGGTATGGTATCGCCAAGTTGAATACTCTACCAATTTTTGTTGTTAGAGGTGGGAGGGGAAGCAAATTTTCAGATCATTATTATTATTATTATTATTATTATTATTATTATTATTATTGCACTCGTAAAACATCCTCCCTCCCCTTCTTTGAGCATCCGAAAATTAGCGGCACATTTAACTTAAAGACCATTTATTTTTGAACTCAATAATTTTTCCCGATCGATAATACGATAACCCAACCCCCTCTATTAAAAGAAATATTTGTATTTTATAGACTCTATTACGATTTATTCAAACCTAAATTGTCTATTCAGCTACCGAGTGTCAATATTAGGATTAGCTTTCAGACAGATTGGGAATTCACCCTCTAAAAGAAATTAGGGTTTATTTAGATGCAAATGAATATGATACCTTTAACGCTTTTCACATCAATATCGATTCCAATTATACAACTGAATTATAATCATATATAAAAAAAAAATTAATTAATATGGCTCACATAAGTAATTGAACTCTTGTTGATTTATAGTTACTAGAGTGAAGAAAAGAAGTTGGGGTCCTTTTTTTTCATTTCCAATAAAAAATATTTTAAATATTTTCTAGTCTGTTTTCATTTTCTCACTTTTTATTATAATTTTATTAGATCATTCTTTAACTTAATAACTTATATATATGATAATCAATATCATATATAAATATATATATATATATATATATATGATAATTATTATTATCACAAAGAGGATCAAATTTAAAAAATATAAAACAATTATTTTGCCGGTTGTTATATGGGTGTGAGGCATGGTGTATGACCTTAGGAGATGAGAGTAGATTTAGAGTATTTGAGAATAAGATTCTTCACAGAATTTATGGGCCAAAGAAAGATGAGGTCACCGAGGAATGGCGGAAACTGCATAATGAAGAATTGCATGATCTCTATGCATCTCCAGATAGAATTATAAAATCGAGAGGGCTGCGATGGGTAGTACACATGGCTAGAATGGGAGAGGAAAGAATGGCGAAAAATATATTTGGGAGGGGGGGGTACCGAGTGAGAAACGTCCGCTTAGAAGACCAAGGACGCGGTGGGTGGGTAATGTTTGAAGGGACGTGTGTGTGTGAGAGCTATAATTATATATATATATTTTCATTTAATCAGTTATTTGTGAAGTTTTCAAGCCGACTCTCTAGCCCAGTGATCCTCAACCTTTTTTTAATGATTTAAAAATTTGACGGCACACAAAGAAAAACATAAGTGTAAAAGTTTACCTTTTTTTAGAACCAAATTGAAATAAGTTGACCTGTGGCCAGGTCCGAACCGACCGACGGTTTGAAGTAAATTAATTTCCAGCTACAGAAACAATTTCAAATAATTTTAATATATCTATTAATGTAATAAAAAACAGATATGGATATAACATAAATATTTTTAATTTTATTTTATTTATAATATATAGCTGAAGTAGCCGGCGTTGCCGGCGTTACCCGAGGCTGTGACGTCATATAATTTTAAATTAAGAAAAACATAATGAAGATGATTTTTCCCGAGGATAAAACCAATACATTCGTGGTGATATGTAAAAAATCTCCTCATGTGAAAATTGGTGTGAAAATGACCCTTCCCTTCCTATCGTCGATCGCTAATACTACCACTTCCGGTTTCCGGATTTGCACCAAAAGTTGATCAATTCATCATACTGATGCATTAAGTAAATATACAAAATTTTATCAAAATCCGTTAAGCCGTTCAAGCTTTACACACGGACAGACATCATGCTGAAAATTCTTTTTTCTGTTAAGAAAATGCATGATTCGTGCAGATATGTAAAAATCTCCACATGTGAAATTTGGTGTGAAAACAATACCTCCCTTACTATCGTCGGTCGGTAAAAATTTAGAAATAAAAGTCGGAAATGTTTAAGAGCCTAGTCCCAAAACGTTTTTTTTTTTTAATGTTTAAGAGCCTCTTTATATTTGTAATAATTTGGTGGCACATTTTGATAATCTCGCGGCATACATAAGTGCCGCGGCACAGTGGTTGAGAATCATTGCTTTAGCCATTGCAAGACAAATGCATATTTTGTCAAAATATCTTAAACAAGTGAATTTTTTTTCTCCCTATAAAACTAAAATTAATTTATTGAATTTAATTATGGAATTAATATTTTAAACAACTGTATTGATATCAAGTTTCGTTCACTACAAGTTTCAAAAAAATATATTTGAAATTTGGGTTGTTGAGGAAAATGTATTTTATTAATTATTGAAAATTTGTACAAAATAAATATATAATATTTATGGGAAAAGTCTAAACGCGAAAAAAAAGAAATTAAAAAAGAAATGCAATGAATTTATGTAATTTACATGCCGACTTGTTGCTTCTTAATCAAGCTATAATTCAACTCACACTATTTTCATTATATTTACATTAAATTTATGGTTATAACACAATGAATGTAATTTAATATTCAATTTTGAAGATGTAAAGTTTTAAATTTGAAATAAATTCAATTGTATTTCTTACGAAGTTGAATTTAAAACATAAAATTATACATAATTCACTTAATATTCATAAACTCTTTCATAATATAATATTTTTTTAATATAAATTAAAATAAAAGTAATTAAAATACAGATTAAATTATAGAGACATAATTGTCGCAGGTATGACAATATCGGAAATAAACGATCATTCTTTCAAAGTTAAATAAACAAAATGAACAAGAAAAATCTGGAGTGTCTTCACTCGACTATCTCGCAAATTTGAATTCGATTATATTTAAATTAAATTTAATTAATTAAATTATAAATTAAAATTAATAAATAATATTTATGAAACAAGCGCGTGTTTGGTTCTTTGTTGATGTCACCACGTCACGTGCTGGCGCGTGATTTGCAGTGTTAAAAAAATAATTCCGATACTTTCAGCGATTCAATCAAGCTGAAATTCTATATATAGCATTTATATACAATTTTTAATCAAGTGAAAAACTATCAAACATATATCTTTATTTTTACGGTCACTTTAGAGCAAAAAAATACAAAACGAGGTAAGTAATAACCCTCTGAATGAGCTACATTTCTTAAAAGTTGATAAAAAAAACTTCAAATTTTGAATAATGCCGGTTTATCAAATTTCATGATTCTAGCTCAACAGTTTTTGCGTAATCTTGTCTACATACACACACACACACACACATACATACATTTTTTCAACTAGTGAAAATGATTAAGGAACCTTCAAAACGTATAAAAACATCAAAATCTCGACATCGTAAATTTATCTGGCGAGATAGTAAAAAGAAACTCAATAACCGAACACAACGTCCTGCACAATTTCGAGCTGTATCATCCAACCGTAATCCGTTACAGTCTTTATAAAAATAATTTAAAATAAACACGATTAGATAAATAATTTTGGCGCCCCTTAAATCAGGCGCCCCGATCCGATGAATTTACATCATACCGCTTCGAGCCGGCCCTGAATATTAGTATATACGTATATTGACTTAATCAATAGTCTCATTGTTTGAAGAGGATCTCTTTTACTTCCAAACTTGAATTTATTTCATATTCTTAGCTACGTTCGCATATTTCAGTATTTTTTCTTCAATTTTTTTTTACTATACCCGGGCTTATTTTATATGTATTCACTAGATAGAAACTTGCTTATAATATTTACCCTTGGCTCATGGCGTTAAGATATTTCTGTAATATTAGAAAGGGACCGGGTAACTTATATTCATGAGATGCGTGGAAATAAAGTGCTTCATTTCTATAATAACGTTCTGAATCTTATTACGGACTTTTGGTCTTGATTCGAACTGAGGTTGTCTGTTGGGTGCCCCGCTGCACCGCTTTCACGGATTAGAAACCATTTGCAATGCAGAGTATACTCGCTGTTCCATATGCACTTTTACTCCTCCTCGTAAAGTGCTTCCAATCATTTACAATCCCCTCCTCTTATCCCTTCCTTTTAATCCTCTTCCTTGAGAAATTTCCTAATGCAATTAATACAATTGAAGTTCTTATAAAAATACGAATATATCAATTATTACAAATGAATTATTAGGATTAATGCGAATTTTCGAGGATATCAGGCGACACTCATTCATTATACATCATTTTCGGTTCATTATACTAATGCATTCTCCTTCATAGCATTGAAATCCCTTCACAGTGTAGATAGAGAGATCAGCAACCTCCGGCCCTTCTCATCTTTTTATCCAACTAACCACTTGATTCATTTAATTATTATCCCAACAAAAAAATATTTTTGTTTTTAATACAAATTTTTAAAAAAATTTTAAAAGTAAAAATAACACTTTATTAATAATTTTAATTTAATTAATTGATTAAACATTTAAATTTTATTTTTAAAATAATTTAATAGTAACAAATTGAAAAGCAAGTGTCATCTATTAAATTAAATAAATTATTAAAAATTTAATCAATTTTATTAGAAATATAAAAAGACATAAAATAAAATTTATTTTAAAATTTTAGTAAATTTATTTTATATATTTTATAATTTTTTTTATTTCAAAATAAAATTATATTAATCATTAATTTTGGTTTTTTAGTAAGCATTATTTAGATTATATTATATATGTCAATATTTCAATATTTTAAATGTTAAATCTATAATAAAATAAATATTTATCGAATTACAAAAATGTTGCCCACCCCTGCTCTAAAGAATAATGATTTAAAAAATTTAATTAATAAACAATAATAATAAGTACCTGGAGCAACGAGCTATCACTTTAACAAATTTATACAACTTATTATTATAAACTTTAAAAATTTTTACAATTTTTTAATTATTTATTACAATTAAATGGGTTTTCTAAAAAGGACTTATAAAAATTGTGTGTGTGTGTGTGTGTGGTTTCAGTAATAGATAATTAAGGGATTAAGAGGTAAAGCTAAAGTATAACCTGTAAAGATATTAAATAAGTAGATTGTCAGACAAAAGGATTGAAAAATAGAATAGGCAATAAACAATTATAACATAATTTTTAAATAGAAATTAATTATTATTATTTCTTAAAAATATCAATAATAATAGAAATAAACTGGAGTGTCTCCACTCGACTATCTCGCAATTTCAATTGGATTAAATAACATATATTATATTTAAACTAAATTATAAATTAAAATTAATAAATAATATTATTAAAACAGCGCGTGTTGATGGCACCACGTCACGTGATTGCAGTGATTTGCAGTGTTAAAAAATTAATTCTGGTACTTTCAGCGATTCAATTGAGTTGAAATTCTATATATAGCAGTTTTATACAAATTTTAATCATGTGAAAAACTATCAAACATATATCTATTTTTTTACGGTCACTTTAGAGAAAAAAAAATCAAAACGTTGTAGGTAATGACCCTCTTCCGAATGAGCTACATTTCTCAAAAGTTGATAGAAAACTACGAATTTTAATAATGCTGATGTACCAAATTTCATTATTCTAGCTCAAACCGTTTTTGCGAAATCTTGTCTACACACACACACACACACATTTTTCTCATACTAAGTGAAAATGACTCAAGCCCAATTTACACGGACCTAATACTTGTTATTAGTTCAGGGGTAGGCAAATACTTTTAAGCGCGGGCTTTTTGTACGCCCGCCGGCCCGTTGAAAAAATTGATAGAAAACTACGAATTTTCAATAATCCCGATGTACCAAATTTCATTATTCGAGCTCAAACCGTTTTTGCGAAATCTTGTCTACATACACACACACACACACACACAGACAATTTTCTCAACCGTAGTGAAAATGATTCAGGAACCTTCAAAACGTATAAAAACATCAAAATCTCGACATCGAAAATTTTTGTGATCGGAATACTATCTCTGGGGAGATAGTAAATATAGAAAAAAAGTAAGACTTTTATTATAAAGTTTTTGACGGGTAACGGGTAGTCTCTTCTCTATGATCCCAATAGAAAAGATTTCTACTTCAGGGAGTAGCGTCCCTGCCCTCACGTGAGCTTATGATTCCTTTCTTGCATAGGAGGGGAATCATTTCCTTTACCCGTTGACTCCTTTCAATCCAATCTTTTAAGGAGAATACCTAGCATAGTTTCATTAAAAAGAAAAAAATTAAATCTTGACTCTTTATAAGAGTCTCCTATATATATTTGAAATATCGGGGGGGAGGGGTTAATTCAAATTCAAATATATATATAACCAATTATAAGAATCAGCTATTTACATTTGAAAATCAAGGGGTTAAGTCAAATAATATGTATATTATGGATGTCTCTTTAGTAAAAAATAAATTAAAAGAGGAGATTTAAGAATAAAACTTAGTAAATTTAGACCAAACATAAAAGAAATCGCACAAAAACGTCAAGGCCATCCATCACACTAATAATATAATTTTGTAAAATATTAATGTTTTTTTTTACTATGTGTTAAATTTAATCATTAAAAATATAGATATAATTATTGATATTTCAGTGTTTCTTTCTTCTATACAATTTTCCCTCATTTTCCTATTACTATGTGTTTTAAAATGAGTCGTCTGTGGTAGCTTTTGCACACACACAATTAGATGTATATATATATATATATATATATTCCTTAGGTCTAAGAAATAAATAAAATTCCTACAGGGGGTCTATGGAAGAAAAAGTTTGAGAACCCCTGAGTTAAAGCATTATATTATAATAGTAACCGTATTCTATTTTTTTTTTTGGGGGGGGGAGGCCCGGGGGTCTTCCACCGAAAAAACAAAATAAATTATTTATTGTTACTTGTCACTGGACGCTCGAACAGTGCAGTCGTTTGATAACGATTGCAGAAGCAGCAATCGAAACGTTGTGTATATGTTTGTATTTTTTGAATAAATTTACAATAACAAATATCAATATGTAGTTTAATTTACAAAATTCCGTTATAAATTATTTATTTATTCATAACGTTTAGACTATACTTATACGTAATTTAAAGATGTTTTTTACTTTTGGGTTCTCAGTTACAAAACTAATCACTTTTAAATTTAATTTTAGCACAATAATTGTGGGAGGGGGGGCACATGCTTCCCCCCGTGCCACCCCGGACCAACACCTATGATAGTAACCAGTAATATTATTATTTTCTATTATTACTATCACATTATAGTAGTAGTACCTGAAACACCCTCGACATTTCAACAAATTTATACAAATTATTATTATAAACTTTAAAAATTTTACAATTTTTTAATTATTTATTACAATTGTTAAATAGGTTGTCTAAAATTGATTGCAATAAAAGAGAATCGGATTTTTTTTACAGTTAATTAATCCCTTATTATATATATATATATATATGTTGTTATATGTAATTAGATGGTTTCAGTTTTATATTTTACAAAGTAGCAATAGTTTATAGACATATAGACTGTTTCGACCAAGGATTAATACTGATAAGAATATAAATTCTGAAATGATGTTACACTTTTTATGTTTTTTTTTATAATAATCAAATATCTCATTTATATTATTTCTAATTTTTAATCTAAAAAACATTTTAATTAATATAATATAATTTATTTAATAATATTAGATCAAATTTATTCAACAATTTATTTGAAATTCCCTTCTTTATAATTTTTTAACTTCATTAATATTTTTTTGTTTTTTAGGTGTTGAAATGATAAATATATTTCGTAATTTTATTCTAAAATATTATTAAAATAAATGTTTTTAATTTTATTTCTAAATTATTAAAAAAAAAAATTTTTTAAATATTTTAAATTTTAAAAAATATTAATACAATATCAATTAAAAAAGAATGACTGAGGGGGAAAATTTCAATATGGATGACGTAATTGTTGACGTTATTTAAATTTACTATTTTAATTTAAGAAAATACTATTAAAGTTTATTTTTCTCGAGGCTGAAACCAATACAGATCGATTTTTCTTTATAAATATTATCTATGGTTTGAATTAAAATAAATCCTTACAGCAGTTTGATAACTCAAAAATATACAAATATATATACAATAGAACAATAACATATTAAATAACCAATTAATAATCGAATCAAATAAATTATAATTATCTTGATTTGTAAAACTTAAACTAACTTAAAAGAAAATATGATTAAAGAAAGAGTGATCATTTCTATTTTAATGGTGAAAGTTCTAAAAAGGATTAAATTAAAGTCTTATTAGGTTCCAATGAAATTATTTGAATTTCCATTTGGATCTTTGTTGGCCGTTGGTGTCATTTCATTTCTCGTGCAAAACAATTCTATTTTAAATAGTTCATAGAATCCTACTCTTATATGTGGTGGTTGTTGGAAGGAGGATGGTAAAGAATGGATACTCTACAACATTAAATTTTCATTTGTATTCCCAGTACAACTTCTCAACTAGCTTTATGAAATATTCCAACCGTTATTGATTCTCACTTCATTATTAATTATAATTTAATTTTACGAATGCCAGAGCCAAAGCTTAAACGACATACAATTTCTATTTAAACAATTATCCTTGATCTATAGAAAATTTATTTAAAAGAATATTTATACATAGGATTAAGGGTAGTTGAACCAAACAAATACAATTTAAATTTTTTTTAAGAATATATATCTTATCTTATTAAACTATCAAAAATTGTATGTAATTATATATATATATATATATATAGATAGATATATTTGTACATGGGATCACTTAAACCGCTATATTTTTGAAATTCACACAATAGATAATATTTATTAAGAAAAATCGATCTGTATTGGTTTCAGCCTCAGGAAAAATCATCTTCATTTGTTTTTTCTTAATTTAAATTTATATAACGTCATAAACACGACACTCAGCTCTTCGTGACGTCAGAGTCAGCGCTTCCTTATATACAAAATATATTATAAATAAAATAAAATTAAAAATATATTTATGTTATATCCATGTGTTTATTATTGCATTATTAATACATACATTTAAATTATTTGAAAATATTACAAGATTTACTTAATTTAATATAGGAAAATTAAATGACGTCATCAATTTGGTCGTTCTTCATACCTAGACGGGAGCTCTGCCTCTGTACCCTGTATTTGATTGGAAGTTTATATTTAAAAGGTTTTCATCCATTTTGTTTCAATCAGTATATCACATAAAACATTCATTTGCTTTTGTGTTTTTATTTAAAATATATATTTAATTCTATTTAATCAATTATCCTTGATCTATAGAAAATTTATTTATACATAGGATTAACGATAGTTGAACAAAACAAATACAAGTTAAGAATATAATATACACATTTCTTATTTTAAAATAAATATAAACAAATAATAATAAAAATAAATAAATAATCTTCTTTACTTGAATAGCAGCCATTATCAATGTTGTTTAACACTTGATGGTTTCTCATCCTTTAAAAAGGATCTTCGCCTCTACGCTTAACTTCCTAAGTAAATGAGAAGATTAAGTAAACTGCCCGATCGGGAAAGAGCAGGTGGTCATGGAGGAAGAGTGGGATCTACCGAATGTCCGACCAAGTTATTGGTCTATTTTTGTCAGCAATGATCTCATCAAAGGATTAGCTTTCGCATTTGCTTTTCGATGAGCCCCTTTTTGACCGCTAAATGTTTCTATCTCTACTCAATTTTATTGTTTTTCTTGGAGAAAATCTTCTTCTTTTTGTATTTTCTTTTTTATTTCAACTTAAAAATAACAGATTTGAAAAATATTATATTCTTTTTTTTTTAAATCTTCAAAACTTTTTAACATATATTTTATGTAATGTATATTTTCAAATGATTAATAATAAAATAAAATTGGATCCAGAAAAATATACATAAAATTAGTAAAAAAAAAGAAATTTTTTTTTTTTTTTAATAAACTTATTCTTCATCTTTAATTTATATCATACGGTTAACATCAATGAAGCTGAATTCAGTAGTAATGATCCTTCAGATGGCTTTAGCTTAAAACTTCAACTACACTTAAACTTGTTAAGCTTTTAAGCAAGACACCGCGCGATGATAATCAAATCCGCTTTCACAAAAGATGACCTCTTGTCACCTCAAGCAATTGCCTGCCCTACACTCCGATCGTATTCAGATCATTCCTGAAAATAATAAAACGATCTCATCTTTGAGCAACAGCGAATGTAATCATACTGTTTCAGGTCCTTGCATGAAGAGTCACCAGTCACTTATAGTCCTAAAGAGTCTCGAATCATTCTTGTTCTTTAGTTCCGGATAACAACCAGAATTCTTTCTCTGAGTTAAGAAGACACTTATCGGTAAGTCGAGCCCTGAAGATGATATTGTTAACGGTCACCTGAGATAATGCGAAGAATGGAGATTACTTGAACGACCACCACGAAGAAGAAATCAAAAAAAAACACAGTCCCTTAAAACATTCCCGCCGGCATGTACCACCGGTGGCTTATGCCGCCACATAAAATAAATAGACAAATTATGGAGCCGGCGGGAACGTGTTAAACCTGAAGTTTCTGCAAGCAATTCACCTTTGCTTCTTATATATCTATCTATAAAAAGCTCAAATATCACAGACAGACTCAATCAATGGCTCACTAATCACAAAATCTCAAAAATCACAGAACGGATTGCAATGAAATTTGGAAACTTGCTCTTTCTTGGCTCTTTTGTGCTCACTAAGAAAATATTTTAAAGAATTATTTAATCATCAAACCATAATTGTTCATATATAAATATTATTTGGAAATCAGAAGATAATACTAAAAAATATAATTTTTACTATCTCGCCAGGGAATTTTCGATGTCGAGATTTTGATGTTTTTATATGTTTTGAAGGTCCCTGAGTCATTTTCACTAAGGTTAATAAAAATGTCTGTGTGTGTATGTGTGATGTGTGTGTGTGTATGTAGACAAGATTACGCAAAACGGTTTGAGCTAGAATAATGAAATTTGGTATACGGGCATTATTCAAAATTAGAAGTTTTCTATCAAATTTTGAGAAATGTAGCTCATCTGGAAGAGTCATTACCTATCACGTTTTCATTTTTTTCCTCTAAACTGACCGTAAAAATAAAGATATATGTTTGATAGTTTTTCACATGATTAAAAATTTTATAAAACAGCTATATATAGAATTTCAGCTTGATTGAATCGCTGACAGTACCGGAATTATTTTTTTAACAAGTTGACTGGCAATCAACAAAGAGCCAAACATGCGCTGGTTTAATAAATATTATTTATTAATTTTAATTCATAATTTAATTAATTAAATTTAATTTAAATATAACATATGTTCAATTCAAATTTGCGAGATAGTCGAGTGGAGACACTCCAGATTTTTTTTAATGAGAGTATTTTAAAAAATTATTTTTTATTTTTTTTTCTAAATCCAAAAATGATTTGAGATTATGGCAGCGGTGATATTTTTACTCTATTTATTTTTCAATTTCTTCTTTTATTTCCTTTTCATTGACTTCGATTATTTCACCCATTCAGTTGTCAATTGGATGGCAACGAAGCGAATCGAAATGCTTGGCGGTTTTCTCTACAAGTCCATCCCCATTCCCAACAATCTCTCCTTTTGCTATAATGCATATTAAATAATATAGATTATTGATCACAATCTCCCTGAGCAATCGAAAGAGTTAGGAAACTACAAATAAAAAAAAAACGGAAATAAAATTTAAATAATAAATAAAAATCATAGAATATTGATCCAATTTAATGTAAATATTTTTTTTTATTGTTTATTTTAAAAATCAAAACAAAATTAAATCTCAATTAAATTTATATAGAAGGCTGACACAATTACTCGAAAATTGTGATCAACACCTGATAAAAAATTTGCGCTTATTAGTTTTGCTTTTCATCACAGATGAACAGGACCCTTAGAGGATGCCTAAAAGCAGCTCACCGCATTGTACAAATTCTAAGAAGAAGAAGAAGAAGAAGATATAAATATATATATGAAGTGTTAATTTCGGATCAACCTCCAAATGTGGTCTATATTTTCTTTGCTACTTTTTCTAAATTTTTTACATTAATAGACTTTATCTTCGTTTTGTATTCATTTAATAAAAAATAAATATACAAATTTTTTTTTTCAAAACAAAAACCAACTCAATATTTATCCGTCAGATGGCGTGAATGAAAATTCAAATATTAAAGCAAATGATCGTTAATTACATTACAATTAATTAATTATAATTCAATTATATTTTTTCCATACCTTCTAAGGATCCATTGAAATATCTATAAAAATTATCAAACGTCTATCTCAATTTAAAATTGATGAAAAATCAATTTCAATTTGTCATAAGAGCGAACAGACAGACAGACAGACTGACAGACATGAAGCGAAGTTGATAAAAACGTTATAATAATAATAAATTACAAAATATTTATTAGGGTATATATTAATAAATTGGTGAGCTTTTTGTCTCTTATCATCCTTTCCCGTTTTTTCCGTTTTCCAAATTCCCCTTTCATCATCAATTATCATCCTTACATTAATATTTATATTTGCAATGAATTTTTCAATGCCCAATGAGCGCACTGTGGATTTGCCAATTAACTAAGGCGGTCGCTTGCCTTGATACCACCAAGGGTATATAAACTGAGGGTTGTATTTTGCCTTACTTACAATTAGTGATAAGTCAGTACCATGCCACTTTTTATTAACAAAAGGAATATTTGGAATATTATTTTTCAAGGCCCACATATATTACATTTTAATTAATACGCTATATGCATATATTTATAGGTATCTTTAAAGAAAAGAATATGTATATACAATTATACATTTCACATTAGTATATTTTAGTATTTTTCATAAAAAATAAATAATTTATAAAATCGTTTCTCATACCTTTTAATATTCGCGATTCAGTTTTCATTCATAATTTTAATCCTCCTCAATCCACCGCTTGCGATAAAATCTAAATAACAAGAATGTATATTGAGTATTTCGGGTACTCTTAAATTATTATTAATTAACTGCCAAAACAAAAGTATTTTTGTCTATATGTGTGCTTTTCTTTCTGTCAGCTGACTAATTTTTTTAAATAATATTTTCTCTTGAATATTTTCGCGCCCCTAACAGTGGTGCGCCCCACAATTTGATAATCGCTGAATTACAATATACATGCAACATATTAGCTGTAAAAATTCTAAATGATTTTCTTTTTAACTTATATTGTATCCAATGACTCTCAGTGGATTTTCATTGACCATTCGCTTGTGGAAGATGAAAAAATCGTAAATGTGAAAAATGAACCACTAAGAATTCAATGATACATTTAAATAAAAATTGTTAATTTATTTTTAACGTAATCCAAATTATATATATTCCTTTTATTCAATACTTAAAATAATTATTTTGCATTTTATGAGAGCTTATTCGATGATGAAAAAAAAAAGTATTGATAGTTCAATATCCTATCGACGCGTTGTTAACTTCAGACGGTTCATACTTGCTTGCTTGAATTAGCTGATTATTTTCTTCGGAGGTAAAATTATTCGGAAGTAAATATCAATTGGGAACCACCTGAACTAGATGACATGTTTTTTTTCGAATCAATAGTCACCACATGTCGTTTATTGCATTTTCCTGCAGACTTTTGAACGTGGCTTATGTGTTTAGCACCCAGTATACTCATTGCCCTTCATTGGAGGGGTCCGGGATACGAATTCAAGGAATCTGCTACGCCCATCCATTCTCTTTGCTTACCCTTACATTCTTTTGTCAGTTTATTTTGTCTCTTTCTCCCTACTTCTCTTTTTTTCCTTTTGAATTCTATTCAAGCCGCTATTTTAATGTTATTCGATCTGTTTTATTTTGCTTTTCTATGTTGATTTCTATACGATATATTTTATTTTTTTTTATTTTTTTAATATATTTTACACACTTGGAGAGTTATTTCCATTTAATCTTTTAGTAAGAATATATACCATCCAAAAAAGCTTTCAAAGATCAAACATTTATATATATATATATATATATAAATAACTCTTTTAACTAATTTTTTAATTTCTTTTGCTGATATCCCCTTCCAAAAAAACATATTATTTAGTTAATTTGTTCAAAAAATATATATATATATGCCAATATTCTTGTATATACACGACTAATTTTTATAGAATTGATTTGAAATATTATATTTCATATTTGTAACATCAAAGTCAACATAGACAATTTACAAAAATGTTTTTATTTGATATAGTCACGTTATAAGCATAAGAATTAAAAAAAATGAGCTGTGACCAGTCACAGAACCGACCGATAAATTAATTTCCAAACAACATTATATATATATACAATATATATATACATATATAAAGGGTGTCCCAAAATTAACGCAAGATTTGAATTAAATAGAAAACACAGTTTTTAGTCTTTTGATTGTAATTTTTTTAATGATTCATAAAGTACATAGGATAGGGTTATTTATGGAATAACACATCGGGCAAATGGCCTCCGCGGCTTTGCATACACATACGCACTCGTTTGTCGAAATTTTCCATGACCGTTCTGCATAAATGTGGCTGAATTTCGTTGATGCAACGTTGAATCTCCTCCTTTAATGCACGCGTAGTTGTGGGCTTATTGACGTAGACCTGTGATTTTAGATATCCCCATAAAAAGTGGTGTTAAATCACACGATCTAGGGGGCCAATTCTGATCACCGACACGAGAGAGTACACGACCTGGAAATGTCTCATGCAGTAATTGAAGTGTTTCACGGGCTGTATGGCATGTGGCACCGTCTTGTTGAAACCACTTTTTATGGGGATATCTAAAATCACAGGTCTACGTCAATAAGCCCATAGCTACGCGTGCATTAAAGGAGGAGATTCAACGTTGCATCAACGAAATTCAGCCACATTTATGCAGAACGGTCATGGAAAATTTCGACAAACGAGTGCGTATGTGTATGCGGAGGCCATTTGCCCGATGTGTTATTCCATAAATAACCCTATCCTATGTACTTTATGAAAAAATTACAATCAAAAGACTAAAAACTGTGTTTTCTATTTAATTCAAATCTTGCGTTAATTTTGGGACACCCTTTATAAAGTATAAAAAAAATATTTTTAGAACTTGATTTAAAATGAATAAATTTATTATCTTAGTTTTTATTTTTAGTTTAATTAATCAATTATTAATTAATACTATATTTTAAGTGAAATATTTTGGAACAATGAATATAAAATTAATACTTTGTAAACTACCACGTACGGTTTTCGGATATACACCAAAAGTTGATGAATTCATTAAGTAAATACACCAAATTTTATCAAAATCCGTTGAGTCGTTCAAGCTATATACGACTATACAGACACACAATGGACAGACGGACGGATGGACATCGTGCAAAAATTACTTTTTTCGGTTAAGAAAATGCATGATTCTTAAAGATATGTAAAAATCTCCACATGTGAAATTTGGTACGAAAACAATACCTCCCTTATTATCGGGGGTCGGTAAAAAAAACAATATACCACAAATTTGACTTGCATTCAACCGAGAACAACAAAAAGTGAGTATTAATACATAAATTATGTAAAAACTTTTAAGAATTCATTAAATATCAATTGATTTAGAATTTTAACAATAAAATTCTCCACAACATGATAAAAATGATATTTCTGAGGAATGACGGGTCTATTTTGGACTCGATTGTGGTTTACAGAAAAACAATTATTAATATGCAAAATAACGCATACCTAAAAGCCTAAGTAAAACTTTACACACACTGATTGTTTTATTTTAATTAACTGACTTTTTAAACCTCCTATGAAAGGACAAATCGGTTGCCACCTAAGTGTAGTAAAGGTGTTCTTTGATCAGTAAAACGAATCTTCTCAATCTTGATATACTTTTTCTTTTCTTGATCGCAGATGTTATTCTTTATCAAGTAACTTTATAGTTTTATTTCTGATGCTAAGTGAACTCTGTCCCATAAACCCCATGTAGAATAATTCCATTGCCAGATTTAAACCCGGGACCACAACGATGAGAGACAAACGCGATGACACCCAGTCTAAGTAGCGTCTTTTATTTCAAGTAATTGCATATTAATTTTATGTGGTTCGATAATTAAGTAATTTTCTATCAACTTTTGAGAAATGTAGCTCATCCGTTACCTACCACGTTTTGATTTTTTTTCCTCTAAAGTACCCGTATAAATACAGATATATGTTTGATAGTTTTTCATATGATTAAAAATTGTATAAAAGTGCTATATATATATATATATATATCATTTCAGCTTGATTGAATCGCTGAAAGTACCAGAATTATTTTTTTAACACTGCAAATCACGCGCCAGCACGTGACGTGGTGCCATCAACAAAGAGCCAAACACGCGCTGGTTTAATAAATATATTATTTATTAATTTTAATTTATTATTTAATTAATTAAATTTAATTTAAATATAATATATGTTAATTAATCCAATTCAAATTTGCGAGATAGTCGAGTGGAGACACTCCAGATTTTTTTATATATATATTGAAGAGATTTAGGAGAGAATAGAAATTGGATGTAGGTGGTTAATGATAAAGAAAGTTAGAGAAATGTGGTTGTTAGGACGAAAACTTTCAAGTTTAATAGAGTTATAGAGATAGAAAGTATATTTCTGATAATGTGGTGTATTGAATTGAAAATATTTATTCCGTTTACATTACCATTTTTAGATGTGAATCTTTAAATTTATAACTCTATCACTACCTTTTATCAGTAACCGTTAAAATGATGCGGTTTGAAAAGATTATCAATAAATGGACAAGGAAATAAAAGGACAACAACTATTATGAAAATATTGCTTATAAAACGAGGAGCAGAATGGTGAACCGAACACAAAAACCATTGATCAAATAATTTCTATTATCCTTTATAGCCTACGACGTTGGCCATTTTTATTTAGACATAGTATTAGCCTTTACATTTTTTTTTCTTTTATTCAACCACACACAATTATAATTATTTTTTTTTTTTATATATATAATTTCAAATTTTTATTTTATTTTTAAAAAGCATCTTTATCTTTCAGTCCTATTTGATTCTATGTTTTTTTTTTCATCCCCTCCCCTCCCCCAATCTTTCCTGTACCTACCAAGTACTCCTTCCTCCGGATCAGAATCTGTTGTTTTTTTTTCCTCCCCATCTCAAAATAATTAAATACAAAATTTAATTATTATTCTTTGAAAAAGCGCTCACTTCCTTGTCTTCCTTGATTATTTTTTATTATTATTATTATTATTATTATTTTGTATAAAAATTAAAATTATGCTTCCGTAAAAGTTAATCTGGATTAGGTAAATATAAAACGAGTTTTAATTAAATAAAGATAAATATATTTTCATAGCATTAGGTGATAATAATGCATGTAAAAAATACAACACAATATCCTTCCGTTAAGTCCATGCATTTAATAATTTCTGATGTCTTTCAATTCTATAGGAAAAAATTTAGAAAAAAAAAATTAAATTCATAAACAGATTATAGATAAAACATATATTATATTTTTAAAAATGTCTTATCGGTGAATTTAATTATTAATACTCTTTAATCATTAATAATCCAATCACGATTATAGGGTTAGTGATAATATATTCATGATATTTGAACTTCCCCTTTTGAGACACAAATAAGTTTGAATTTGTGAATGGCCGTATTTTACTTGGATTACTTGTAATTTATTCTTATAAATTGATAAGTAAAATAGTACTAAATATTATTTATATTAATCTCTGACTAATGCTTATCAAGTCGGTTGTCGCATAAGTTGGGTAAAGGAATTCTATGATCAGTAAAACGGATCATCTCAACCTTTATATTTAATTTCTTCTTCAAGGCGTTACTTTTTATCAAATCGCTTACCAATTTTTATCAGGTGGACGTCGCATAGACCTCATATAGAGAAATTCCATTATCAGGCCTGGGACTTGAACCCGGCACTAGGAAGATGAGAGGCAACCAAATTGATATTAACTCTTATTTTTAATAAAAATATTATATATATTTTTTTTTAATAAAAGTCTAACTAAAGTTAATTGAATTGTTTGATTTGAAGATTAATTATAGACATTTATATTATAAAAAATTATATATCTTCATTTAATCCACGAATCATTTTGATTAATATTCTCATTATCTTATTAATCTAATTTAATGATAATCTATTCTAAATTCAATTGCCGGGTATTAATATCTATTAGAATAATAATGACCTTTTTGCCATTTGAAAATAATGAATGGTCATTTTTCTAAGACTTGTTCTATGAATTCGAATACTTGTAATTTTTACCGACCGACGATAGTAAGGGAGGTATTGTTTTATCATGCATTTTCTTAACTGAAAAAAGTATTTTTAGCATGATGGCTGTCCGTCTGTCCGTCCATCCCTTGTGTGTCCGTATAGACGTGTATAGCTTGAACGGCTAAACAGATTTTGATAAAATTTGATATATTTACTTAATGCATCAGTACCATGAATTTATCAACTTTTGGTGTATATCGGAAACCGAAAGTGGTAATTTAGTAATATCAATATCAAATCAAGATCTTAAATATATTCAAATTTACTTGATAAAATATTTGATCATAGATTATATATGTTGTTATAATTAGATGGTTTTATATTTTTCAAAGTAGCAATAGTTTAGAGACTGTTTCGACCAAGGATTACTACTGATAATAATAAACATTCAGAAATTATATTGACACCTGTACTTGCCTATATTTTAATTGAGAAAGGAGGTTATATTTTTTTCTTTTTATTTATAATAATCAAATATCATTTATATTATTTATAATAAACATTTTAATTGATATAATATAATTTATTTAATATTATTAGATCCAATATATTCAACAATTTGTTTGAAATTCCTTCCTTTATAATTGTTCATGTATGTTATAATGTTGCTAACATCATGGATAATTTTTTTTGTGAGATATAATTTGTAATTTGATTAAAAAATATTATTAAAATAAATATTTTTAATTTTATTTCAAATCAAATAAAAAATTGTAAAATATTTTAAATATAAAAATTATTAATATAATACCAATAAAAAAATGTCGGTAGGCAAATTTCAATATAGATGACAAAAGTGACGTCATTTAAATATACAAATTAAGAAAATACGAATAAAGATGATTTTTCCTGAGGCTGAAACCAATACAGATCGATTTTTCTTTATAAACATTATCTATGGTGTGAATTTCAAAAGACAAAACCAGTGGATATAACATAATATATATTTCGTAATTTCATTTCAAGCTGTACACATCTATGCGGACACAACGGACGGACGGACAGACATGATGGTAAAAATATTTTTTTCTATTAACATTCGTGGAGATATGTAAAAATCTCCAAATTTGAAATTTGGTGTGAAAACAATACCTTCCATTCCTATCGCCGGTCGGTAAAAATGTAATTTGTCGACAGCAGCGCCATCTAACAATGATAAGAGTAAAAACACATTCCGAATGTCAAATTTGCGTGTCACCCACCTGGTTGCTATCTTAAAGACAAATATTTGGTTGTTATTTTAATTGTAAATCAAAATCAAAATTTAAAAGGTTTATATCACAGACCATCTGGTTTATATTACTTATTACATAGTATATATTTTATAATTGAGAATATATTAATCAAGTAAAAATGGATCTTGATTCACAAGAAGAAACAAAATATCCAATATATAGGTCAGAGGTGGGGAACCTGCGGCCTCCGCGAGGTTCTTGTGCGGCCCTTTGCCACCTAGTACAAAATGGTAGAGTTCGTTTCAAACAACTATTGTACATCAACGCCATGACAGTTGCGCGAAAAATCTGTCCAAAAATAGTCATATTGTAACATGACATCAGAATACTAGTCTGAAACCGACTTTAACACGCATAAACGAGGCTCTGGCCCATAGACCATCCGTTTTAGACTTGGACACTAAATGTTAATTTTTTAAACAGTTTTTAGCACCCCCAAGTTGCAATAAGAATGAACTAAACGAAAAAAGCCGGCTTATGTGTCTATGTTTTTTCTTTTTTTAGTTAGAAGGATTATTAAGAATTAAAAAATTGGAAAATTTTCAGGCAAGTGAAAAAATTATTTATCGGAGATTTCAGAATTCCAGAAATCAATTATGCTTTTTCAGAGTATTGCCGAAAAAAATATTTTAGTTAATTGATTTAGGGGAAGATAGTATCATCAAATCCCTTTTTAACACTAAAAATGATCCCATAGAAATCTGGAAAAATGCTGTTGAATATCCATGCCTTCGAAAACATGCTCGCCGTTTACTTTCCTGCTTCGGAAGTACCTACTGTTGCGAGACAACATTTTCTCTCATGTCAAAATTAAAAACAAATTTAGAGGATCAATTAAAGCTGTGTGTTACGAAGCTTGATCCAAATATACAATTACTGTCAAACAAAAAACAAAGCCAAATAAGTCACTAACTTAGTGAATAAAAAAATTTTTATTGTATTTTTTTATAATATTTTTATATTATTTTATATGTATATTATATTTAAAATTTTGTAGTATTATATTTTGTTTTTTCTATATAATGCAATAAATTGTTAAATCTATAGAAAAACTATAATAATTTCACAAAAGTCACTTTCTTAGGTCAATCAGCTTATGCGGCCTCTCTTATTGCTGCCTAATTTAAATGTGGCCTCTAATGGTAAAAAGGTTCCCCACCTCTGATATAGGTTATTTTTTTGTTTCTAAGTTTTTTTCATCTAAAGTAATGTTAATTGTCACTAAAATTAATTTTTTTAATATTATTTGAAATGATATTATTTCTTAAATTGAATTATAAAATAGTTAAAAATATAAAAATATAATGATTTAGAATAACGAAAACAATTCTTTTTTTAGGTCCTCTATATTCTCATAAAATAATATTTTCCATTTTCAAAAATGATGTACAACTCAAAAAGGATACAGAGAAATATTTAGACGAAAAATTTGAAAAATACTTTATAGCACAAATTATAGTTTAAATCAATCAAAATCTGATTTATTTAACTTGGTATTTATATTTACTATTTTATTTGCTCTATTAACAAATACATTATTACTAATTACATTTAAGAATCCTATCACTTTATTATACATATGTTAATTTATTTATTATTTATTTATACAAATCTAAAATATGTCTATGATTCTTTCATTTTACTAATTTATAATTGTAAATAAAAAAAGAAACCTTATAAAAATCCTTACTTTAATTCTTAAACGAGAATAACATTTTGAATTTAATTTAATCACATTTAAATTGTCATTTACTAATTCATACAGGTAAAAAAAGTTTTTTGGAATGAAATTATCGTAAAAAGTAAATTAATAATATTTAACATTTATTAATACATACCTGGTTCACCGAGCCAACGCTCGGTCAATAAAAATAATGATTCCTAATTATCGGGTTTGGCCGGTAATGCTAATAACTGGTTCACCAAATCACCGTTCAAATAATTTAAAAGAACATAAATTACTAATATAAGTTAAAAAAAATGATACATTGTTATTGGGTTTGGCTGGTATTATTAATACCTGATTCACCGAATCGCCATTCAAATAATAACATACAAACAGAAAAGTAGGCCTGTTGATAAAAAATATGTACCTGGGACACCGAGATATCTTTCAATGAAAACATTAAGCATAATTAAATAGTGGATAAATTCATTTATTATACATCAAAACCTTCCTTTTCAATCACTCTATCTATTAAAAAACCCCATCAAAAACCGTTGCGTAGTTTTAAAGGTTGAAGCTTTTATAGGGACAGAGAAATCGACTTTGTTTTATACTATTTAATGATTATGAAAAAAATTTTTAAACAAATGTATTTAATTAAATTAATAAATTTAAAAAATATTAAATGAGATATTTAGCTTAATTATAAAAATTAAAATAAAAAGAAATTACTTAAAAAAATTAAAAAAACAACTATAACAATAATATTAAAAATATATAAACTTACCTGAAAATAATTAGATATTTATTTGATAAAATTAAATTTTTAATTATCTTAAAAATTAATCCTAGTAATATCGTCTATTTCTATTCGACACTATTTTCAGTTATGAAATGAGAAGGGATTCACAGTCAGTAGAGCAGGTGTGGCCAAACTTTTAGCTTTTAGGGGCTACTTTTTGAATAAAATATAGTCTGCGGTCGACTATGGATATGGGCAAATAATTTTAAAATTTTAGAAGATAATTAAAGAAGTCACTATATCGCGGATTTAAATTGCAAACCTACACTTTTGGTCAAAAATTACATTTTCACACTATTAGAAAGAGAAAAACACCTTACATTGGCTATGAAACACCGCTATTATGCATCTATTTAATTGAAATCACGTGACAATTTATTTTAAAAAATACAATGTTAAGAAATAAATACGAACAAAACAAATTTTAAGCATACAATGTGATCGATGATAATAGTGGTTATTTTGAGTGAATCTTGTTGATAGTATTGTAATTTACTCTGCCTGTAATGTTTTTTGTCAATTCATTAAATTTAATAGTTAGAAAGATTTTCTTTTTCCTTACGAAACTGTCAAATTTATCCCGAACACCCTTTATTTATATATGTTCTTAGATATATGAAAGATATGTTAGTTTTAATTATTATAATAATATTAATAAAAAAAAATTGTAAATGGAAGGGTTGTTATTTTTCATTTAAATTTATAACTTCAATTAAAATAAATACTTCATTTTGGAATGGATATGAGAGGAGGGGGAGGTAGAGCCGAAATTTGGGTAGAGTAGAGTAGTCTAGGACTAAACGGTGTTTTGAGAAAGTATATAAATTATCGGGATAAGAAAAATATAAATATATGGTATATAAAAGATGTAATAACATATAGGATGATTATGATCTAAAATTATTTTTTAATAAATTTAAAAATAATATCCCGGGTAGCGAGTAGATTCTTTTCTATAAACTCACTAGAAAAGAATTCTATTTCAGGGATTGGCGTCCCTGCCCTCACGTGAGCTCATGATTTCTTTTAAATCCCTCTTCTACCTGGAGGAATCATGTCCTTTACCCATTGACGCCTTTTCATTCATTCCCTAAATCTTACTCTCTCCCCCCCTCCCCTGATCATTCAAAAAATCAAATTTATTTGGATGAAGGAGAATGCCTAGCATAGCTTCATTAAAAAGAAAAAAAATTGAAATCTTGTGTATTATAGGAAACTCTTTGGAGTCTCCTATTTGAATTAACCCCCCTCCAAAGAGTTTCCTATATATATTTGAATTAACCCCCCTTACGTCAATTCTCCGACTAGCAAAACCCTGTATATTCACGAGTGAGACATGTCTTATGTGCCTCTGAGAGGACCCACCTCTCCTACGCTTCTTACTATTAGAAAACTTGGAACCCATATTTATAGAACGCTTTGGAGAATTAGGAAAAACCAATCAAATAAATGTTTTTCATTTTATTAAAATTTTTGACTAAATCTTGTAAATTGTGACCATCATTTTAGCCAGATTATAAATAAAATTGATTTTTTGTATCATTAAATAAAAATTTTTAATTAATTTTAATATTGGTTTATTTTTACACTTCAACAAAAATTAATTATATATATTTAATAAATTTCGCCCCCATCTCCAATGCTTTGATTCTCGGTGACCTTGAATGGGACAGCATAGCAATCTCTTGCTTACCCCCAATGGATGAGATTCAACTGCCTTTGACTTTATTTTCAAAATAAATTATATTATTTCCCCTTCGTTAAATGAAATTATATTCAATTTAATTATACTACGTATTATACGACAAATAAATTAATACGAATTATTTTAATAAATCAATTTAACCAACTTTTCCATCCCAATCATTCCTTCTTTTTTGTATTTTAACATTGAAACATTTTTCCTGCTATTCTATTTTCAAATTTTATATTCAAAAATAAATAACTTAAAATAACATAAAAATTACTTGAAAAGGAAGGAAATAATTTTATTGATTTTATATATGAAGCAATAAGAAAAAATTGAATAAGTTTCATGAAATGTAAAATTAATTTTTAATAAATTTAAAAATAATATCCTGGTAACGGATAGATTCTTTTCTATAATCGCAGTAGAAAAGAATTCTATTTCAGGGAGTTCCTGCCCTCACGTGAGCTCATGATTTTTTCTGCCTTCCCTCTCCCATGGAAAAATCATGTCCTTTACCTTTTAACTTTTCCAACTTTGGCTTCGCGGGCTACTTTTAAAGCCTTTGCGGTCGACGTGTTGGCCACCCCTGCAGTAGAGAGTAAAATAAGTTGACCAGTGGTCAGGCTCAGAACCGACCGACGGTTTGAAATAAATTAATTTCCAGCTACAGAAACAATTTCAAATAATTTAAATGTATCTATTATTGCAATGAAAAACAGATATGGATATAACATAAATATTTTTAATTTTTTTTATTTAAAATATATAAGGAGGAGCTGGCTGTGACGTCATGAAGAGCTGGGTGACGTCATATAATTTTAAATCAAGAAAAAACTAATAAATATGATTTTCCCGAGGATAAAACCAATAGAAAGTGCATGATTCGTGGAGATGTGTAAAAAATCTCCTCATGTGAAATTTAGTGTGAAAATAACCCTTCCCTTCCTATCGTCGATCGCTAATACTACCACTTCCGGTTTCCGGATTTGCACCAAAAGTTGATCAATTCATCCCCCACTGATGCATTAAGTAAATATACCAAATTTCATCTAAATCCGTTGAGCCGATCAAGCTGTACACATCTATACGGACGGACGGACGGACAGACATCATGCTAAAATACTTTTTTCTGTTAAGAAAATGCAAGATATGTAAAAATCTCCATATGTGAAATTTGGTGTGAAAACAATACCTCCCTTACTATCGTCGGTCGTTAAAAATTTTTATAAAATAACATTTTTCCAATGTACTAAAAAGAATAAAATAATTTTTCTATAAGCATGACAACATTTATGGATGAATTGCTTCATATTCAACGAAAAACGTTGGGCGCATTTAAAAATTGCGAAAAATGGCAAAAAAAGCTCGAAAAAGGCGATTTTTTTTAAAATTGTGCGGAATGCCAAAAAAACCAAAAAAGGCGAAAAAGGCGTTTTTTAAAATCTACCAGAGTGTTTGATTTTTATCGGTCGGTGGAGATCTATAAAAAAATCTTGAAAAGGCTCAAATTTTAAAAAAGGCAATTGCCTTTTTTTGCGCTCTCTAATTATTTCAAACAGATATTGGATAAAAAAAGGTTTGTAATAGTAACCCAAAAACTTTTTTTTTCAAAAGCAAAAATAATCAAATTTTCAGTGTTTTTTATTATTATTATTAGTACGTGGAACACCGAGCTATCGTTCGACACTTTTACAAATTTATACAATTTATTATTATTTATACATATATTAAACTTTGAAAATTTTATAATTTTTTAATTATTTTATTATTGTTAAATTTGTTTTCTTAAAATGGTACAAAATAATTAAATTAACTTGATTTTCATTTTAACATGAAAAATATATTCAAATTTATTTGATAAAATATTTGATCCTATTTTATATATTATTATATGTAGCTATAATTAGATGGCTTAAGTTTTATATTTTTGAAAGAAGCAATAGCTTATACACTGTTTCGACCAAGGATTATTACTGATAATCATATAAATTCTGAAATTATATTGACACCTGTACTTGCCCGTATTTTAATTAAGAAAGGAGTTTATATTTTTTTTTTATTTATTATAATCACAAATATCATTTCTATTATTTATAATTTAATATAAAAAAAATTTTTATTAATATAATATATTTTTTTTAATATTATTAGATCACATTTATCCAGTAATTAATTTGAAATTCCATCCTTTATAATTATATGTTACTTACTTCATGAATATTTTGTTTTTTGGTGGGGGCATAATAAATATATTTAGAATTTTATAGTTGCTATCTTAAATACGAATATTGGGTTGTTATTTTGATTCTAAATCAAAATTAATATTTAAAACCTGTGTTTAAAACGTTTATATTACTTATTACCTAGAATATATTTAGAATATATTTTATAAGTGATAATAGATTAATCAATTAAAAATGGATCTTGATTCAGAAGAAGACAGAAAATATCCAATATATATAGGTAATTTATATTTCAATGTTTTTTTCATCTAAAGTAATCTTAATTGTCAATAAAATAGTAATTATAAAAATAAAAATTACTTTAACATGGATTTGGATAAAATTTTACAAGTGCGTTCGTTCCTTTATTTTATTCTAAGAAACTTTTCTTGTGAAATTTTTGCGGGACGCTCCTAGTTTAGGGGATAAAAACTTTTAAAATTTGCAATACATCTGTGGAGTCGCTTAAAATTTAATTATTTTATAAAAAAATTTTAATAATAATTATATTAAATATTATATAATAAAAAATATTATTTTATAAATATAAAAAATAAAAAATATTCTATAAATATAAAAAATATTATTTTAAACAGAATTAAATATTATTGTTAATAGGATTAAATATTATATGAATAAAAATAAAATATTTTTTATAGCTAAAATTAAAGATATATTTATTTCGTTAATAATTGCCAGTAATTTTTATTTCTGTTTTTTCATCCAAAAAGTAATGTAAATTTTCACTAAAATTATTGTTTTTATATTATTTGTAGTGATATTATTTCTAAAATTGAATTATACTATAGTTAGATATATAAAAATATAATGAATTAAAATAACGAAGTCATTTCTTTTTTAGGTCCTCTGTATTCTTGCGTATATTGCCATACGAATTTTATAAGTGAGGAATTTTTATGTAAGCATCTAAAAAAATGTTTTCATAAAATAATATTTTCAATATTCAAAAATGATGTACAACTGAAAAAGGATAAAAAGAAATATTTAGATGAAAACTTTGAAGAAGAAACTGATTCAATCCATACAGAAGACAATCATTTTCAATGTAATTATTGTAATAAGAAATTTAATCTGAAATCAACTTTAAAAACACATTTACTAATTCATACAGGAGAAAAATCTTTTGAATGTAATTATTGTGAAAAGGAATTTAATGTAAAATCAAATTTAAAAACTCATTTAATAATTCATGCAGGAGAAAAACCTTTTGAATGTAATTATTGTGAAAAGAAATTTAATGATAAATCAACATTAAATAAACATTTATTAATTCATACAAGAGAAAAACCTTTTGAATGTAATTATTGTAAAAAGAACTTTCAACAGAAATCACATTTAAAAACACATTTAATAATTCATACAGGAGAAAACCTTTTTGAATGTAATTATTGTGAAAAGAAATTTAATCAGAAATCACATTTAAAAACACATTTAATAATTCATACAGGAGAAAAACTTTTTGAATGTAATTATTGTGAAAAGAAATTTAATGTAAAATCAAATTTAAAAACTCATTTAATAATTCATACAGGAGAAAAACCTTTTGAATGTAATTATTGTGAAAAGAAATTTAATCAGAAATCAAATTTTGATAAACATTTATTAATTCATACAGGAGAAAAACCTTTTGAATGTAATTATTGTGAAAAGAAATTTAATGATAAATCAACATTAAATAAACATTTATTAATTCATACAGGATTAAAACCTTTTGAATGTAATTATTGTAAAAAGAACTTTAATCAGAAAGCAAATTTAAAAACACATTTAATAATTCATACAAGAGAAAAACTTTTTGAATGTAATTATTGTGAAAAGAAATTTAATCACAAATCAGCTTTAAATAAACATTTATTAATTCATATAGGATAAAAACTTTTTGATTCTTACACGAGAAAAGCATTTTACATTTAATTTAATCATATTTAAATTGTCATTTAGTAATTCATACGGATAAAAAAATTTTTGAAATGAAATTATTGTAAAAGGAAAATTATTTAACATTTTTATTAATCCATAATGTTTGAATAAAAGGCGTATTAATGCTGATTAAAGATTATTTTTGATTCTTTCTTTGATTAATGTTATCTACTTTCGATTTTTTTGTTCATTTCTCTAAATTTCTATAAACCCAGTAGAAAAGAATTCTATTTCAGGGATTGGCGTCTCTGCCCTCACGTGACTTCATGATTTCTTTTAAATCCCTCTTCTACCTGTAAGAATCATGTCCTTTACCCATTGACGCCTTTACATCCATTCCCTTAATCTTACTCTCTCCCCCCCCTCCCCTGATCATTCAAAAAATCAAATTTATTTGGATGAAGGAGAATACCTAGCAGAGCTTCATTAAAAAGAAAAAAAAATTGAAATCTTGTCTCTTATAGGAGACTCTTTAGAGTCTTCTATATATATTTGAATTAACCCCCCGAATATTAATGATTGTATTTCGGCCATTAATAAAAAAAATTATTACCTATATTAGTGGTTCCCAACCTATATGAACCAAACGCCTTTTTTGAAAGGCCGGCATCATAATTCGCCCCCTATAAATTTTAACAGATAAAAATTTATAATTATCTTACCTTTTTTTTAGAAACCTATTGAAAAAATTGAAAAATTTAAGTAAAAAGAAATCTTTTTAAAAAATACACTTTACTTAAAATTGCACTAAAAAGTAAAAAATAAAGTCACTTTAAAGTGTGTGCGCTCAAATTATAATAACACCAAATAGAAGCAAATGTTTTACGGTGTTAAATGTTTTATGGTCTTATTATAATTTGAGCGCACACAATTTAAAGTGATTTTATTTTTTACTTTTTAGTGCAATTTTAAGTAAAGTGTATTTTTTAAAAAGATTTCTTTTTACTTAAATTTATTTTATACTTTTTAGTCGTATTCAGCGCCTCTAGAACTGCTATCGCCATCCTTGATTGAAATATTGAACTATTCCATATTCCCCATATGAAAGTTTAGTTAATTAATTACCACTAATAGATAAATAATTCAGTGGATTTTTCAATTGATCAAAATTAAAATATATAAAACAATTATTTTTTCTGTTGTATTATATGGGTGGGAGGCATGGTCTATAACCCTGGGAGATGAGAGTAGATTCAGAGTATTTGAGAATAAGATTCTTCCCAGCATTTATGGGCCAAAGAAAGATGAGGACACCGGGGAATGGCGGAGACTGCATGACCTCTATGCATCTCTATATATAGGTCATAAAATAGGGAAGGCTGGGATCGGCAGGGCACATGGCTAGAATGGGAGAGGAAAAAATATTTTTGGTGGGGAGTTCGATTGGAAAACGTCCGTTTGGAAGACCAATTGTGACCAGGGTGGACAATGTAGGAAGGAACGTGAGAGAGATGGGACAGGGTAGGAGTTAGATGGTTATAGATCAGAATATATAGGGACACTCGGGGGGTACAGGGGGCGGAGCCCCCGTCTAGGTGTGGAGAGCGCCGTTTGTATATATATATACAAACAAACAATTTTAGCTAACATTCTAAGATATTAATTAGATATTAAAAGACACAGGGTGTCTTTCATAAAGGACTTTAAAACTTTATAAAAGACCCATATGTTCAATATAGATTAATCATTTAATGAAACTATTAATAAACTATTTCTATTTATAATATATGTTTGAGTTTTATTTATATTAATTTAAGTCGGATGGGGGGGGGGGGTATTTTCAACTATATAGTATTCTGATCTCAGAGATGTGCTAGTTGAATTGAGGAGCGACTAACGGCTCTACTGTCGTCGGAAACGACATCCGAAGTGTCAGCCTTGGACCTTGCTCACTCTAATCTGACTCTGACATTCTCTATGTGTTAATCTCGAGCATAATACCTAAAGACTGTGTCACGCGCGTTAAATTATTCAACTGTAAGATTTATACGAGAAGAGAGGCTGGGTGAAAGAATGGAATAGAGCGAATGGAATAAGAGTAGTAGAGATAGGATGGAGGATGGAAAAGTTGGTAGAAATGGGGTGAATAAAGAGGAAAAGAGAGGTGGAGAGATTTGAGAATGGAATGGAAACTATGAACCAGATCTAACTTCAACGAATGACTACGCAAATGAAATACCAACGAAAATTCAATTATTCCACTCTTGGACTTAAACTGGAGGCCAAAATCACAATTTTCTAGGATTTCTTTACAATTTAAATAATATATGTATATATTAAAGTATTATTATTAGTACCTGGAACACCCGTCGACCCTTTAAAAATTATAAAAAAATATTGATTATTTATTACAATTATTAAATGTTACATCATTGCATCAAACTGATTAAAATGAAGGGACTTGGGGTCCTCATTAAAAATAAATAATATTAATAAATATTAAATAATATATTTTAGTGAAAAAATATTAAAAATTATAAAACGATCTAAAAATTAATTATTAAAAGGACAATGAATAAATAAAAATCAATTAAAAATTTAATAAAAAAATAAACACGAAAATAGATTTAAAAAAAAAAACCATTAAATTAACTAATAAAAATTTATAAGAATTAACAAAAATTAAATATATTAAAAAATTTCAAATATTTTAGAGAAAACAATAACAATACTTACAATGTTTTCAAGACAATTACCAAGCCGTATTTGTTTTTTTGTTTTTTTTTTTTTTTGAGAGATTAATAAATATATTTTATTAAAATAAATATTTTTAATTTCATTTCGAAATTAAATAAAATTTTTTAAAGTATTTTAAATATTAAAAAATATGAATACAATATCAATTAAAAAAAATTGGCAAGAGGCAAATTTCAAAATGGATGATGTCATTTGTGTCGTCATATAAATTTAAATTAAGAAAAAACTAATGAAGATGATTTTTTTCTATGATGAAACCAATACAGATCGATCTGTTTTGATAAATATTATCTATGGTGTGAATTTGAAAAAAATCCTTCGACAGGTTAATTAATAAATTGATTAAAAAATATACAAATAAATATACACATATATATACATATATATATATATATATATATATATATATATACAATTTTAGCTAATAATATAATAAGATAAGATTTATAGAAGAATAAATAATTATATAATAATAAATACATGCGTTTAGTTGTTTCTTTGTGGTGATCAAATTAATTTTTTCTGAAAATTGAATAAAATCGATATACGTTTTATGATAAACTATTTGACTTTAAAGTAAAACTTTTGTCATTATAAGGGTGACTTTCCAAACAAACCTATATATATATAAAACCAATAAAAAAAAAATATTGAAAAATTTAATATAATATTTAATGAATACAAAAATAAATACAACTACATAAACTCTCTTTTCTAAGGAAATTGAAATCTCATTTTATAAATAAAATGTCTATATATAAATAAATAAAAAAATAAAAAAATTAAAACGACACTTTGACCAGGTAATCATAATCCGTTGTTCATTAATTCATCAAGTCATAGACAATGCAATACTAAAGGGAATAACTAATCACAATAAATATATAAAACCTACCATTTTCTTTCTTTCTCCATTATTAAGAGTCTAAAAATATATACTAGTAGTAATATATAGACTGAAATGACTTTAATATAAATAATTTGTTATCTGTACACTTTACGCTCTCTATTTGATTGCCTTTAGAAAAAAAAGAAAAATTATATTAAAATATAAATAAGATTCACAAGAAAAAGAAAATTAATTGAATTTTTTATTATATTATCATGGTATTTTTGTTTTCTTTTTTAATTTTTCTTTGTGCGAGCAATTGCAATTATAAATTATGAATAAGATTTACAAATTTAAAAATTGAAATACTTATTGATGAATTTATAATTATTACTATTATTAGTATTATATTTTTATTTTTTTTTTATTTTTTTTTTATTATTTTTTTTTTTATTTAATAAGACTGTGTATTTCTTTTAATAAAATATTATAAAATAGATAATTATATTATTATAATTGTAATTATAGGTAATAATATCACTTTAGATTTTTTTATAAAAATTTATTAGTATTATTGTCTATCAGTTTTTTTGAATTTTTTTTTTTAAGTTAATATAGATTTATTTTATAAAATTTAAACAAAATAAATATTTAATTCTAATAAAATTCTAATAGTTTTAATTTAAATACAATGTATTGTATCATATTAATTAATTAATTTATTTAATGTGCATTTTATTTGACATCTATGCATCTCAAGACATAGTTAGGGTCATAAAATTGGGAAAATTGCCACGTGACAAGAATCGGAGAGGAAAGACTGACGAGAAAATTGTTGGTGGGAAAACTGATTGGTGGACCAAGGATGAGATGGGGAGAACATGTAAGGAGAGACGTTAAGGAGTCGGGAGTGAATGGGAGTTGCATGTGATTTGCTCAGGATAGCGACGTTTGGAGGAAGGAGGTTGCTAGGACCAAATACTTCCGAATTCCGTAAAGTCACAGAGATAGAAAAATAGATTTTAATATATTTTAATACAAAATAACAATTCAATGCGAATAATATAACCAAAACTTTAATTGATTTACTATCTATCCATTTCATTTATTTTTTATTAAATATTTTAATATAATTTTATGGTCATAACATCGAGGAGGTTACGAAGGATCCACCTCGTGGCTAGAATAGGAAAAGAAAGTCTGGTGAAAAACTTATTTGTGAGGAAACAACCGGTCGAAAGACCAAGAACACGATGGGACAGGACTTAAGAGAGTTAGGAGAGAATAGGAGTTGGATGAGGACGTTAGGAGAAATGTGGAAGCTGCGATCAAGATCTTTCTAGTTACGTAGAACCACAAAAACAGATAGATAGAATGTGCATTTTAGTAGTTAACCACACACATTATTGTAATGAGCTAATGGTGATTATGCTTCATCAATTCCAAGATGAACACTTTTGTAAAGTTATTTTGTAGAGAATTTTCTAGTTGATTGACTAGTCATTAAATTAATGAATTCAATTTGTTTAGTAATGATTTGTTGTCTTGATATCCAACTTTGGGTAAGATACTTGTGTATTCCTTGATAATTAATTAAATGGAGCAGAAATATTGTTTTTTTTCTTTTCATTCTTTTTTTTATTTTTTATTTTTTTTTTTTTATTATTATTTTCCAAGCACTAATCAAGTGAAAATATAAAAGCCCACCACCATTATTCTTTCTTATATCGATATATGGGTGATTTATGTTGTTTATATTAATTACAGCCTGTACGAGGCTGAGCGTTTTCAGTTCGTGGTGGCCGAGTGAGGGTAAATGTGGGTCGGTGGAGAGGAGGGGGCTGACCGGGATGAGTTGCGAAGTGGCATGAACGCACAATGCCAGAGAGAAAATTTTGTTAATTGGAATAAAAGGTGTGAAAGAGGAAAAAATTTATCACTTGGATAAAATGAAATAGACTTTCTACAATAAAATAAATTATACGTTAAAATAATCAAATATTACAGGTATTCTATATTTTACTTAAGATAACTTAAGAGATTTATTAATAAATAATTATGAATTATTAGAAACATCTTTAGAATGAATGGGGAAAGGAATTGTAACGAAATAATTGAAAAAAATAATTATTTCAATAATTAAACAGAATTATTGTATTTAGAAAAGCAGCTCAAAAATAACTTAAACCTTCTTAGAGCCATCAAATGATTGGATCTATTTCAAGATAATATCTATCATTTATTTAAAAACCTCTGACTTTTTGTACGTCCTACGCAAGGACAACGCCTATCAAGTCGGTTATATCAATGATGTGTTCTATGATCAGTAGAACGAGTCCTATCAACCTTTACCTTGATTTTCTTGATCGGAGGCGCTACTTTTTATCAAGCAGCTATTCCCCAATGTTGGTCCCGGAGGCTGGGTTGACTCCGTCCCATAGACCCCAGGTAGAGATATTCCCTTGCCAGGCCCGGGACTTGAACCCGGGACCATGTGAATGTGAGTCAGCGAGGCGAGCCTATCACCCAATGGCGTCTTTAACTCTAATTTATTTGACTGAACATTATCTTACAAAAATTTAATTTTGATTTCTTCAAATTAGAACTTTTTAATTATAACTCTAATTTTGAAATGTTTTTATAATTTATATTTTATTTAAATTTTGTTTTTGTTTTCTTCTTAATTTTTCAGAAATACACTAAGAACCCATATAAAATTATATATTTATTTTTTATTTAGTGGGATCGAATCTCACCAACTTCAATAAAACTTTGTTTTAAAAAATAGCAATAATATACAAATGGATATCAATTAGGTTGAATAAATAAACTCATATCACGATAATCATTAAAACTAATATATAAATATATAGTAACCTCAGGCTGTCGTACGAACTAGACGTACTACATGGGCTGAAAAGACCCGGGATTTTTCAATAGGTGACGCCACTAGAACATGAACATGACTCATTTCGAGAGGCTCATCTGTCACTAGTTTATGTATGAAGTATCATGACATTTCGTCCATTCGTCTACAAGTTACAGTCGTTTGAATGACGTTACTTTCGCCTTCATAAGAAAAATGGAAAAGCAGGAATATCGCGTCTTGATTAAACATTGTTTTTTAAAGGGAATCATTACAGTGGTTTCAGGAATGTTATCTCACATCTGCTCCTTCGAGAACAATGTTTAATCAAGACGCGATATTCCTGTTTTCCCATATTTCTTATGAAGGCGAAAGTAGCGTCACTCAAACGTCTGTAGCTTGTAAACGAATGGACGAAATGTCATGATACTTCATGCATAAACTAGTGACAGCTAAGCCTCTCGAAATGAGTCATGTTCATTTTCTAGTGGCGTCACCTATTGAAAAATCCTGTGACTTTTCAGCCCATGTAGTATGTTAGTGTCAGTGCTGAGAATTTTCTAGAGCTTCACAACCCAGTAAGTCAAATATTACCGACCAATATAACTCAAAATCCCAACTCTAGTTACACAGACTATGACAAAAATCTCAACAATTTTTCCCTAAAAAAATTCTCTTGAAAATGACGCTCCAACGTTGATCATACAAATATACATGAAAATAACTCGGAAATAAATTCTCCTAATAAAAACTTTCATGAAAGTATAAACAAATATATATTGTAATTTGCATTGCAAAATTACAAAATTTAAAACAAATAAAAATTGATTTTGGTCAAATATATCTTGTTTGTTAAAAAATGAATATTAGATGAAAATAATATATAGCGTGGTGGATAAAAATGATATTGAGTGGTCTAATGTTGTAAAGCGATATATGCATATATAATTCATTCATCCACATGACGTACTTGGCGTGATATTGCCCTTAATCCTGATTGCGCTCCCTTTTTATTTCTATCTCATATTCTCTTTCCTTGTTTCTAGATTACGAGGATACTCACAAGCGTTATAGTGTATATAAGAGATGGGAATAAATTTTATATATATAAACACACATCGAAATAGAAGGAAATTTTTGCTTTCATTTATTCATAAAAGCAACCAAAAACCAATTTTAATTATTAATGCTTACTCAACAGAATTTCTAGTTTAAATTTCACAGATAAACATTTGATTATGAGATGAAGGAAAATGAGCGACAGGGTGGGGGGGTGAGTTGAGAGAAGGGGAGAATAAACGGATCATGATTATATTATGAAAAGAAGAACATCCGGTCATGGCTGTTGGACTTTATTTTTTATTTCAAACTACGGAATTTTATTTGATTGATATAGAAATCATATTATTGTAATATTATTATAATTTATTATTATATATATATAAAGATATAGATATAGATACATATAACCTCTGACTTTTATGAAAGGATGACACTTATCAAGCTGATGGCGGAGTAAAGGTGTTGTGTGATCGGTACAACGGATCCTCTCAACCTTTATTTGATTTATATATCTTACTCATAATATCTTAAAATATATATATATGTATAAAAATCCGAAATTTTAATTTTTTTGAAAATGAATATTATTACAAATATTATTTTTAATGTTTTTGTTTTCCCGCTAAACATTATCTTTTTATTTATTTATATGCTGTCACCCTTTTTGGTATAGTTTTTATACGTCATCTAAATTTGAAATTAACTAATTATAATTAAATTTTGTTTGAATAGTCTGGTAAAACAAAATATATGATACATAAATATTTTTAGCTAATTTTCAACTTTATGTCTGTCTCTGTGGCTCTACGGAACTCAAAAGTTCTTGGCTTCAGCAACCACATTTCTCTAAGTGTCTCTATACTGAGCAATGACCATCCAACTCCCACCCTCTCCCATCTCTCTCACGTTCCTTACTAAAATGTCCACCCACTGCGTCCTTGGTCTTCTAAGCGGGCGTTTCCCACTCGGCCTCCCCCCCCCCCCAATATATTTTTCGCCATTCTTTCCTCTCCCATTCTAGCCACGTGTCCTGTCCACCGCACCCATCTCGATTTTATAATTCTAAGTATATCTGGAGATGCATAGAGGCCCTGCAATTCCTCGTTATGCAGTCTCCGCCATTCCCTGGTGACCTCATCTTTCTTTGGCCCATAAATGCTTCGCAGAATCCTATTCTCAAATACTCTCGTCACCTAAGGTCATAGACCATGCCTCACACCCATATAATACAACCGGTAAAATAATTGTTTTATATATTTTTTTTAACTGTGTTATAATGTATAAAATATTAAAGCTATAATAATAAATTTTTAATTAATTTATACAGTTTTTGATTTTAAATGATTATATAATAATCATTTTTATATAACTTTTATAGTTTTCATTCAATCAACAACTTTTTCAAAAACAGAAAAATATAATTTTTTTTTTCATTGAAAAATATTAAAATGCCAACTTATACTTATTATACGTCAATGCAATTGAAAAGGAAAACTTTGGAAATTTCTCAAGTACCAATATGGATTTTGGAGAGTAGCATTTGTCTCAAACAAACAATAGCCAACTTCTGAGTTATTTTGATGACTGCCTACAAAACATTTGACGATGAAAAAAATGGATATTGAAAATGAACAGAATAGAAAGATTAATAATGGTGTCATATTCGAGTTAAGTGCTTTGTCATTATAGCAGTGGAATTGGATGGACAGAAGAATCACATTGAAATTTAATTATGCTCGAGTATATTCGAATATATCTAGTTTGAACAATGAACGAACACTAGTGTCAGTTTATAGTTTTCACTTCTAACTATACTCATGCGACCTTAATTGTACAATCGGTACTAAATAAATAACATAAGAGAGGGAAATTATATAAGAATAATTTATAACAAGAAAAAGAAATTTTATTATATTTAGATATCAATTAATAAACAAGATATATTTACAAACTTTGATTCATATTACGGTACACATATGTTTATTGTACAATTTCAGTTACACAAATAGCCTAAGCTCAACTTAGGTTGCTGGATAGAGACTCAACGGGGGGATCTACTGGTTTTTATTTATTTTATAACCTTTAATACGAGACACTTAATAGATAGACGTTATTAATAGAAAAAGTCAGTACGATACGGTAATGCTGTGATGATATAGGAAGTAGGTGTATTTTCTTAGTTTTCCAACTAGAGACAAAAAGGCATAACGAAAAGCGATATCCGGAAACGGCGATGACTTAAAACTTGCACGTAACCTGAACTTGCGGTAGTCTAAAACAGCAGCTAACCGGAAACTTGCGGTAGCCTAGAACTGGCGGTATCCTAAAACTTGGCCGTAACGTAAAAACTTGGCCGTAACCTAAAAACTTGGCCGTAACCTAAAAACTTGGCCGTAACCTAAAAACTTGGCCGTAACCTAAAAACGGTACGATATCTGATATGGGCGGTATTTATTGCAGGTAAATTTCACAACAATATATATATTTTATTCTTACAGACACTACTGGAGAGAAACGTTTACGGTAGAATTTTCGGTAAGATGCAATACATTAATTAATTCGATAGCGAGACGATAATATTTCATCCATTGGACAGGCGAGAATATCTCTTTCTTTTCACTTCATCCTATCACTAGGCTATATCCCCTCCCATCCATTAGTCAATCATATTGATTCCGATAGATGGCACGGGTATGTCCGTTTGTGCTTGTACGACTTTTCCTCTAATATTCAATCTCGGCGTTACATACCCCCTTCCAGAGGGAACGTCGTACAGAAAGTTTTGTCGGAATGGACCGGTACGGAAGTGTTTGATTTCAATCGGTACGGGACTCTCGGTAGAACTTCAAAGATACGATACATGATTCTTCCACGTGAATGGAGAAACCATGAGCTCACGTGAGGGCAGGGTTGCCAATCCCTGAGGTAGATTTCTTTTCTATTGGCTTGATAGAAAATATCCACCCGTTACCCGTTGATTCCAAAGAGAACTTCAAGACGAAACGATACATGATTCTTCCATGTGAAATGGAGAAACCATGGGCTCACGCGAGGGCAGGGTTGCCAATCCCTGAGGTAGATTTCTTTTCTACTAGCTTAATAGAAAATATCCACCCGTTACCCGTTCGATTCCAAAGAGACTTCAAGACGAAACGATACATGATTCTTCCATGTGAAATGGAGAAACCATGGGCTCACGCGAGGGCAGGGTTGCCAATCCCTGAGGTAGATTTCTTTTCTACTAGCTTAATAGAAAATATCCACCCGTTACCCGTTCTTACAAAGGGATCTCAAAGATACGATACATGGTTCTTCCATGTGAAATGGAGAAACCATGGGCTCACGCGAGGGCAGGGTTGCCAGTCCCTGAGGTAGATTTCTTTTCTATTGGCTTAATAGAAAATATCCACCCGTTACCCGTTCGATTCCAAAGAGACTTTCAAAGATACGATACATGATTCTTCCATGTGAAATGGAGAAACCATGAGCTCACGTGAGGGCAGGGTTGCCAATCCCTGAGGTAGATTTCTTTTCTACTAGCTTAATAGAAAATATCCACCCGTTACCCGTTCTTACAAAGGGATCTCAAAGATACGATACATGGTTCTTCCATGTGAAATGGAGAAACCATGGGCTCACGCGAGGGCAGGGTTGCCAGTCCCTGAGGTAGATTTCTTTTCTATTGGCTTAATAGAAAATATCCACCCGTTACCCGTTCGATTCCAAAGAGACTTTCAAAGATACGATACATGATTCTTCCATGTGAAATGGAGAAACCATGAGCTCACGTGAGGGCAGGGTTGCCAATCCCTGAGGTAGATTTCTTTTCTATTGGCTTAATAGAAAATATCCACCCGTTACCCGTTCGCTTACAACAAAGAGAACTTCAAGACGAAACGATACATGATTCTTCCATGTGAAATGGAGAAACCATGGGCTCACGCGAGGGCAGGGTTGCCAATCCCTGAGGTAGATTTCTTTTCTATTGGCTTAATAGAAAATATCCACCCGTTACCCGTATATGCGTAATGTTACGTGACTCTTCATCGGCAACAGGTACTTGTAGCAGGACTTGCTTCATATCAAGTTTAGAAAATTACTAATTCATACAGGTAGGCTCATTCTCCACTGATGAGATCGGAATATCATCACTCTTCTCCAAGGGTGACACTTTAGGTTCACGAAAGAGCGAGACAGTTTTGTCCAACGGCAACGGTATTGAAGTTTTCCCAGTAGGTAGTAAGGTATTATCGGTTGGTGGCGACACGGAAATCTTCACAGAGGGCGGTAAGGTATTATTGGTTGGTGGCGGTACGGAAATCTTCACAGAGGGCGGTAAGGTATTATTGGTTGCTGGCGGTACGGAAATCTTCGCAAAGGGCGGTAAGGTATTACTTTAGGAACTCGGGACGGAAAGGAAACTGGACCTTTAGAATCTGATTTGCTAATAGCATCACCACAACCACTGTTATCTATCTTCATGAGCTCCGCTACACGGCTACGCTCCGTTACAAACTCTATGAGTAACTCATAAGTCGGTATGGTTGTCGACGACTGCTTGTCCTCGAACTCTCTCCTCGTGCCAGAATCTAAGTTATTTAATGCTATCTGTAGTTTAATAAAATCTCCCACATCCGGTAAATTTAGGGACATTAAGGCACTCATATTGCTGACATGTCCACTGAGAAATCGTTGAAGGCTACTATGGGATGAATTTGTTAGCGGTAGAAATTCGGTAATTCGAGATAAATATAAGCTATTAATTCTTCCGCCATCGTTAAGGAAAAACTCTATTATAACCAGCAACCCAGTACAAAATAATTATTAAAGAGAATAAAAATTTACAATACAAAACAAGTAGATAATCAATTACAATAACGAAATTATTATATAAGGTATAATACCATATACTACAGACAAACAGTTGTTGAATTATTTATTCAATAATAAATTTATCATAACCAAACGAAATTTGAAACCATTTATATTGTTTAAAAAAAATAAACAAATAATTTCTGACTTAATTTTAAACAAATCATAAATTTATTTATAACAACTGTATAAACCCTTAAAGATAAAAATAATTATTTTCAATATAATTATTTTAGAATTGAATAATATTAATTTTTAAAATTATTAGAATCTTATGATTAATATTATTTTGTTTACTAGATACGAAATGAATTAATGTATTGGGGTTACATTTTCAGAGAACAAACAATAATTATAGGTAATACTTAAATTCATTCAACAATAAACTTATCATAATTAAACGGAATTTTAAATAATTTATTTTATTTATAAAAAAAATTAAATAAATTATTTCGGAATTATTTTTAACCAAGTCATAAGCTTATTTATAAGCATAAGTTTATACAACCTTTAAAGATAAAAATAATTATTTTCGATAAAATTACTTTAGAATTGAACACTATTAATATTTATAACTATTAATCTTATTCTTAACATTATTATGTTTTAAAATACAAAATGAATTAATGTTTTGAATATATTTTCCAAGTATAAACGGTAATTATAGGTATCCTTGAATTTATTCAATAATAAATTTATATTATAACCAAACGGAATTTTAAATAATTTATTTTACTTATATAAAAATAAATAAATTATTTCGGAATTAATTTTAAACAAGTCATAAGCTTATTTATAATGATTGTATAAACTTTTGAAGATAAAAATAATTATTTTCAATAAAATTGTATCAGAATTGTATAATATTAATATTTAAAAATATCAATCTTATTATTAATATTATTATATTTATAAATACAAAATGCATTAATGTGTCTTAGTTATATTTTCTAAGAACAAACGATAATTATAGGTATACTTAAATTTAATCTATATTAAATATATAAAAAAACACCTCCAAATAAATTATATCATCCAAAATCAATTACAAGTTCATTTCTTTAATTTTATATATTTATTTTCATTTTATTTTATTAATTAGTTTATTTTTAATTATATTAATAATTAATATCGATATATTTATGTGATTAATAATCAATAAAAGAAAAACCAATGTACCAGCTGTTTGGGGACCATATATTTATGTATAATGAAAAATCAATGTCCCAGCTGAACAGTCATATATTTATGTATAAAAAAAACAAAAACCAGCGTCCCTATTGTCCGGGCGCCATATACTCATGCGACCTTAATTGTACAATCGGTACTAAATAAATAACATAAGAGAGGGAAATTATATAAGAATAATTTATAACAAGAAAAAGAAATTTTATTATATTTAGATATCAATTAATAAACAAGATATATTTACAAACTTTGATTCATATTACGGTACACATATGTTTATTGTACAATTTCAGTTACACAAATAGCCTAAGCTCAACTTAGGTTGCTGGATAGAGACTCAACGGGGGGATCTACTGGTTTTTATTTATTTTATAACCTTTAATACGAGACACTTAATAGATAGACGTTATTAATAGAAAAAGTCAGTACGATACGGTAATGCTGTGATGATATAGGAAGTAGGTGTATTTTCTTAGTTTTCCAACTAGAGACAAAAAGGCATAACGAAAAGCGATATCCGGAAACGGCGATGACTTAAAACTTGCACGTAACCTGAACTTGCGGTAGTCTAAAACAGCAGCTAACCGGAAACTTGCGGTAGCCTAGAACTGGCGGTATCCTAAAACTTGGCCGTAACGTAAAAACTTGGCCGTAACCTAAAAACTTGGCCGTAACCTAAAAACTTGGCCGTAACCTAAAAACTTGGCCGTAACCTAAAAACGGTACGATATCTGATATGGGCGGTATTTATTGCAGGTAAATTTCACAACAATATATATATTTTATTCTTACAGACACTACTGGAGAGAAACGTTTACGGTAGAATTTTCGGTAAGATGCAATACATTAATTAATTCGATAGCGAGACGATAATATTTCATCCATTGGACAGGCGAGAATATCTCTTTCTTTTCACTTCATCCTATCACTAGGCTATATCCCCTCCCATCCATTAGTCAATCATATTGATTCCGATAGATGGCACGGGTATGTCCGTTTGTGCTTGTACGACTTTTCCTCTAATATTCAATCTCGGCGTTACATAACTTTTATTGCATTACTCATAAAATGTTTTCATAAATTGTGATATATTCAATTCAGTATGTATTGATTATTATATAGAATATCGAAGTTGGAAGAAATAATCCATACTTAACAATAATAAGAAATTAATTTTAAAAAAGTGTAAAACTGGAGATTGATTGACCAGGATGGAAATACCAGATATATTTAGTGAATATTTTTATCTTCATATGAAGTGTTTAATGGAAATAGAAGATAGAAGCTAGTCTGTGTGTGTGTGTGTGTGTGTGTGTGCCTCAAATATATAATATAAAATATGAGCTGTGGCCAGGCACAGAACCGACCGACGATTTGATATAAATTAATTTTCAAACAACATTATATAATTATATAAATAAAGAATCAAAAAAAAAAAATTTAAAACTCGAATTAAAATGAATAAATTATATTATCTTGGTTTTTATTTTTAGTTTAATTACTCAATTATTAATTACTACTGGTTCCGCATGGAACCTAAATTCAAATTAATTTGAATTACCGCCCTCCGACTATGTTTATATCAGGGCTTCGAACCGGAACTGAACCGAAAACCGAAAACCGAAAAAAACCGGTATTTTTGTCGGAACGAAAACCGGAGCTGAACCGAAAAAATAATATCGGTTTATTTCGGTTCAGTACGTGTTCAATCCAGAGTTGCCACAAGAGGTGTTTTGGCAACACCCAAGCCCGAATTTTTTTCAATTAGTTATGCCTCGCACTGCATGGTGTCGCTAAAAACTTTGTTTCAAAAATTAGTGTCCTAGTCATACTCTCCCTTCGGTTGTGTTGGCAGCGTCTCGTAGTCGCAATACAGAATTTAATGTTTTCATCGTTTGTTTAATACTGATATTTTGATTTAATGATAGTATTAATTTTTTAAATTATTTATTCCATTTGTTACAGGGTTATGTATTGATATAAAGAAAATGATTCATAAATATAAATAAAATTATTAAATAAATTTAAACAAATATTGAATACCTTTGACCAAGTACGAAGATTAGACAGTAAAAAACTTATTTTAGAATTTTGGGAGGAAAATAAAAATACATATCCTCATTTTAACAAAATTGCAATGGTGGTTTTAGGAGATACTGCAACACAAGTTAGTGTTGAAAGAGCTTTCTCTGGTTTAAAGTTTATTTTACGAGACAATAGAAATAGTTTAAATGAAAATATATTAGAAGATATTTTAATAATTAGAGGTATAATTTTCATCTTTTATAATTCTAGTTATAATTATAAGTAAATATATCCAAGAATCCTGTATACTTTAACATTAAATATACGAATTTGTTTCGTTTGTTGAGTGTTTGAAAGTAGAAGGATGTAAAAAAATATTCATACTTATTTGTTTCGTTTAATAAATTATATTAACATCTTATATTATATACTTCTAATTATTATACCTTTAATTAATTATTATTATTTATATTATATTGTATCAATTCATGTAGTATGATTTAGGGTGGTAGCAAGAAATATTTTTATATATTTATGGCAGACTCGGCATACCCCGACCTAAATTTCTAATACAAATAAAAGGTCTTTAAAATTAATTAATCGGAGCTGAACCGAAAACCGAAAACCGAAAAAAACCGTTATTTTTGCCGGAACGAAAACCGGAACCGAACTGATATTTTTTTTTTTTATTGAACCGGAACGAAAACCGAAACGAAAAAAATAACGGTTCGAAGCCCTGGTTTATATATTAATTAAATTAAGTAATTATGGAATTTATATCGAGAATTTTAAGTTAATTTCTCATTTATAATTTTCAATATTTATTTTTATTGTAATAAATTAATAAGTTTGACCACCTCCTTCCCTTACCACCCCTAATGAGTGACATTCCCCACCCTTATATAAAAAACCGAGCGCTCTGAAGAGCCCTTGTTGTTGTTTTGCTGCCCTTGCCTATTTGCCTGCCCGCCTTGCTCGGCCAGTTTCACTCGCATTTGGCCCGTTCAAATTTACAACTTGAACGCAGTGCAATTTGGGATTGTCGACGCTGCTACAGAGACTTCAGCTGTCGGCTCTGTGCTACCGAGTTTGTTCCGAGAGGGCAAACCCATTGGTTCCTGAGGGGGACCATTTCTGCCACGTTGGATCCGTTGGGGTCCAGTTAATCCGTTGGAAACTCGAAAGGTTTCCAAAGCCAATTGATATCTGGATCAATTGGCAACCAATCTGCAGCAGGGCGATCATCCAAGACACGCGAGACGGCGCGAATTCCCTTTCCCAATCCCCGGGGTCAAACAGATAAGTGCACTAATTCCCACCTTTGAACTATATTAAACTTTAGATTTAAGTTGTTATATATATATTTAGATTCTTCTAAATATAATTAATCTTTTATTATTATGCTAAATTGATTTAATTAAAATATTGTAAAATTTGATTACAGATCTTTTATCCATCCAGAATCTTTAATATCTTAAAAAGACCTTTTTATACAGTCCACCCAATTTTCAAGGAACGATAGAAGTGAAGAGGTATCTATCGTATTTTTATTAATCCTTCTTTTTAGCCCTTCGAGCAAAATTAATAGATATTAAGGATTCATCCCCTTTCGATTTTTCAGGAACAAAGGTTTTTTTTATTTATTTAGGCCTTACAAGCCGTTGTTAGATGTATCAAGCGGATACAACTACTATATTTGAAGTGAAATATATACCAAAAGTTAATGAATTCATGCTACTGATGCATTAAGTAAATATACCAAATTTTATCAAAATCCATTGAACCGTTCAAGTTATACACGTTTATACAGACACCCAATGGACAGACGGACAGACATCATGCTAAAAAAAACTTTTTTCTGTTAACAAAATACATGATTTGTGGAGATATTTAAAGATTATTAAATTATTATATTATTACTATTATAAATACTTTTTTTGAAATTTTATTTAATTACAAAATAAATCGTTCTAAAGGCAGACAAATAAACAAATAATTATTAACAAATTTCAATTTTAATACCTGCAGGGAAAGATTGAATTTAATCAAATTTCTATTTTTTATTAAAATATTTCAAAGATAATAAAAAATAGGTATTTGAATTTTTAAACAAAACATGAAATAATATTGTTTATTTTTAAATTTAATTAAATGATTAGAAAATTAAATTTAAAAAAAAAAAAATTAATTGATGCTTTTCAATGAGCAGTTGATAAAAAAATTTTCATATGGAATAATAATGTAATAATTCCAAGAAGACATATGAGCGTTAATTAATAAAAAATTATAGTCAATCGACTAAGTTTTAAAAAAAACGTTTAGTAGAACATAATTTAATATGATATATATTGACGAGAGATGTACCTGTGTAGACAGGGCCATTACGGGCGCAATATATTAGTGGGCGCTAAATCCAGCATTTCAAAAATTTAGCGCTCATTTTGTTTTTCGCTCTTGGCACAGTTATATCTTAACACGACATTTATATAAAAAAAACTCTGTTGTTAGGCAATCAACAGGTTGAGAAAGGCCATTCCCATTGCCTTGCAAAAGCGCCTCCATGTCTATAACATTTTTCCGTCAATATTCATTCTATGCAAGGACAGCGCCTAACAAGAGGTATCAGTACAAAGGATTCTCTCAATATTTATATTGATTTAGATCAATATAACGTTCCAGTTAAACCTGGACCTTGAACCTGGGACCACATGGTTAAAAAGACAGGTTACGCAGACTCTTTATATATATAAAACCTCTGTTTTTGTATTTCCTACAAAAGGACGGCGTCTATCAAGTCGGTTACCGCCTGAGCGGGGTAAAGGTGTTCTATGAACAGAAAACCGGATCCTGACAACCTTAATCTTGATTTTTGATGATCGGAGGCGCTACTTTTTAACAACTCCGTCCTATAGACCCTACCACTCTTGTCATATATATATGGTATATATATATTAAATATATAATTAATATACCTTCAATTTAATTTTGAAATTTTTTTTATTTATTAACCTAATCCAACTATATTTAAACATTCAATTATCATACATACTTCACAATTCGATCCTTAATTTCTTTTACTACAAATCCATGTAATTTAAATACAATATAATAAATTTATAAATAAAATATACAATTTAAATTCATTTAATTTGTCAATTAGTGTTATTATTTTTTTTAAAATAGTTATTTTCATATTATTATTTCATAATAAAATAAATCCAGTGGATTTTCCATTGTAAGCCTTTATTCAAATCTGCACGCCTGAAACAACCACAATGTTTAATATTTAAACATGTATCCGTCGAGGGGGGGGGTCAAATAAGCCTAATCAATCTCATTTAATTAAATTTCTGATCTGTTCACAGAGGAAACAACGACACAAACATTCTAAATCAACTTAATTTAATTAATCTTTTTTTTTATTCGGATTTGTTGATATGGTTAGAGCGAGTTATGAATAATGTTTTTAAAACTAACATTTTTATTAAAAAGCTTCTTTGAATAATATTTTTATCACTCGAGTCAGGTATATATACATATATGTATATATACATATATATATATATATATATGGGTTTTTATCAGGATTTCCTTCCTTAGCTCTGAACATATTCTATTTACGTTGGACAATATTTTTTTTTTAATATTAGTGAGCCAACAAGTCATCGTTTGAGAGATTTATCGTGGCTAAAAAACATTAAGCATGATAAACTTTAGAACTCGCATTTTTTTTTATTATTTTATTTTTATTTTTTTTTTTTCATGTTCCAGATGATGATGCGCATCACGAGGAAAGTAAATAGATTTTTATTTGCGTGCTAAAATGAATCAATCTATCTTATTAACATTGTTTTTTGCGTGCCAAGCTATATAGAAGAATTTGTTAATGTTGGAAGTTTCAATATTAATATATACCATATATATATAGTATATTTTTCAAGATAAAAATTAAAAAGAAGAAAACAATCTAATGCTCGAAGAGAATGGAATTCAATTTATGAAAATTCTTTATCTAATTTCCGATTTATTTATTTATTTATTATTAATTATTTTTTAATACTACTACTTCAATATATATTGTTGTTTTAGAGAATGAATTTTAATTTAATTTGATTCATTTTTTTTTAATTTCAAAAATATAACAAAATCAAAATATTAATTTTTTTTTATTTAATTTTTTTCATATATATTATTTTTCCTTTGGTCATTAATAAATAAATAAATATATTTATATAATGTTTAAATGAAATTCATTTGAATATTTGACTCATTTATAATTTATTTAATTGACCGAAAGATGGCGAAGAATTAATTCAAATCAATAAAAAATCTTTAATGATTATTTATCTTATATTTACTTTTCACAATATTATTTCTTTGTGTAAGAGTTACTATATTTCTTTAATTTTTTTATTATTTTTAATTCTCTTTATTTTATATTTTTTTACAAATATATATATATATATATATATATATATATAATTATTACATATCAAACAAGTAAAATCAAATTCAAACTGTCAAGATTTTATAAATGAAAGAAAAATAAATATAATACATACAAAACATTAATATTAATGATAAATGAAAATAATCATTATAAAGGTTTGCAAATCTAATTCTAAAGATAATTGAATTGAATAATTTTTATTTTCATAAGCGATTTTTATATGGATACTAATATATTATATTATTTTATTATAATTTAAAATGCCATTTATTTAATAATATTACTATTAACATATATATATATATATATATATATACACATAAATTAACTATATTAAAATTAATTATAATAATTGTATTATCAAAATAATTTATTTATTTTATATAAATATATATATAAATATTGAAATAAATTTGAAAATATTTATTATTATTTTTAAAAATTTATAAATTTTATAAATGTTTTTTCTCAGCAAATTGCTCAGAATTTAAAAATTTTGGTGTGATTCCAAATATGGCCTTATAATTTTTCTCTTTTTCTTTATATGTGTATTTATGTATGTCCGAGAAACAATAGTTTTATATAACTTGCAAAAAAATACTTTTATTATTACAAAATGTCTTGTTTCTATTTTTAGATTTTCCTACATACCATTCGTCTAATTAAAATAAAACACATATAAATATATTAAGGAATATTGAATCTTTTTATGACATATACAATCAATTTTTAATATACTGATCTAAATAAAGATAAAATAAAATGCTCTACTCTATACGATTTTCAACAAAATACCGTGCATTACTTCGGGAATACAGAGAACAGACTCCTAACAGGTGCAGCTAGTATGTATATATATATATATATATACATACATATATATACCTATATATATATATATATAAATGTTTATTAATTTGTCAACATTCTTTTCAGTGGACTCTCATACTCACTGTTTCCAACTCAAGTGATAGGAGTAGACGAAAGAATAATAGAACAATTTTCTTTTTAATGCAACAAAATTAAAATATAAAGATTAAAATAAGAAACAAAGCAAATTAAAAAGAAATATTAAGTACAAAAAAAAGAAAGATATGTGGAGAATAAAGAATTACTGTTTATTTTTGTGTAGATCATATATATTTAATATATATATAAAATATATAGATAGGTAAGTATATTTAATATTTATATAAAAATGTAAATGAGCAGACTAATAATTTACTTTATTGAGAAATTTTTATGTTACAAATAACTTTTGTAATTTTAATAATGAGAATACATGAAAGGAAATTGCTGGATTCATTATGTAAATTAGTGACTATGGATTTATTCAAAAAAAAAATCAATGTTATTAACAATTATTATTTAATAGGTAGAAGTGACAAACAAGGAGAGAAAAAAAAACGATTTTATTTTTATATTCTTCATATTATTCTTATTAGTTGGAAATTTATCGGCTTCAAAAAAAAAAAAAAATAAATTCTTTTAATGATTAGTTTTAGAAGTGTGGTGGGGAATAGATCGATAGTAGATGGGTCGAGTCGTACAACCCAAAGACGGGAAGGAGTAAAAAGGAAATGGAGCGCCAAATTGAGAAGTTCAGTGCTAATTAATATGATCCATTGAAAAATATCGTAAAAATTAATGAATTTTTTTATTTTCCACTTTTGTGGAGAGGGGCACATTATGAAATGGTGAAGTTGGAATCTGTATTAGAGAAGTTTTTAAAACAACATTCAAGAAAGCATTCGATAAACCTTAATAAATCATGAAGCAATTTAAGATAATCGATATTTAGAGGGGAGGGGTTTATAATAATTATAACATTAATCCTACAAATTAAATTAAAATAAAATTCAGCTATACTATTATTATAATTAAATTTAGATTTAGAGTGATTAATTTTTAAATATTTTATTTGAAAGCAATTAGTTTTGAAATAATTATTTTACTTTACTAACTGATTTGTTATTTCAAATGAATTATTATACTCCATACACCACAGAAAGAATTTCATTTCTTTTTACTAATAAATAATTAACTTTTGTAGTATTTTTAGTAACATAACTAGTAATATATATATATATATAATTTGGAGTACGTATTCTAATTATTGTCTGACAACATTGAAATCGAATTGTCCCACAATTAAGTTAATAGTAAATAAAAAGTAGAATGTTATTCTTTATTAGTAATTATTAATGTCCTTAAGAGTAAAAGGTTTTACCCTTGGACCTTTTATTAAATATAAAAAATCATTTTTCAATTAGTTTTTGACAGCAGGAAGTTAAATATGTAATTTAAATCAAATATAAAGTAAATTATTATTTATTATTCTACGTCATAGTCTAGGTGAACCAGTTTACAGTCTGACACTGAACCTTCACTGGTATGTATATATTTATTTAACTATTTACTAACTTATTTATTTATCGATAATAGTGACCGACTCTTTTTTTTCAGGATAAAATATTTTTTTTATCAAAAAGATCCATCTGAATTCTGGCATAATAGAATTTGTAAGAATACAATGAAATGTTTACCTAAATGAAGCTTGATGAAATTTTTGTATTGGGAAAAAAAAATTTGAATAGATGATGAATAATGAATACTAATATTAATGCTCTGTGAAGCTTGTTTGTCTTTGAATAAAAGTATAAATAATAATCAAATAGAAAAGTATACTCTCTAAAAATATAAAAATAATCTTTCAAGTTTTAAACAATGAAGTTATCAGCTTTTAAATAAATCATTAACTGGATGATAGTTATAAGTTGATAAAATTTTAAGATGTGATTCTGTTGAATAAACCACAAACGAGTAATTAGATTATGCAACTTGGATATTAAATTTTGGGAAATTATTCAAGTATAATCCGCATTGGAAAAGGATTAAAGGCAACAAGCGAGCATTTCGGGTGACAGCCATTCAAGAATTAACTACAATTGAATTGCGATTGGAAGTGGAATTGTATAGTAATTATTTCGAGGGCTGGACCAATGGAAGATAGCGAGTCAATCGATGTTGTTGAGAACAACCGATTACACACAAATTTACTGAAGTGTTTACTAGGTGTCTCAATTGGAACAAGCTTAATGTTCGGACGTTTTATTAACGCACCACAAATGATTCCATTGGAAAGAAATAAATAAATTGCTACAGATAAAAAGGTCATACCAGACCATTTATTTTTTTTACAACTATCCATCGTTAATAAAATGAATTTAAAACAAAAAAAAGGTAATTTATTAACAAAAAAAAAAAAAAACTAAAAAGACATAAAAATTCAGACATATTTTCAAATAAAAAATAAAAACAAAAAATAAACAATTTAAATTCTTAATTTTATTGTTTTTTTTTAAGGTAAATCAAATATTTCTACTACTAACTCTAGATATATCGTTAAAAAGATAATTTTATAAATTTATAGAAAAATTATAAAAAGAAAAAAATCAATATTCGTATTTTGGTGACATTAGAGTGACTAAAGCTGAAGTTAAAAAAAATGATAGCTTAAATGTGTGATTAATCATTAATAAGGTAAATATATGAAATATATATAATAGAAAATAAAATCATTAAAACAAACCAAAAAAACAATAGTTCCGTAGTAGTAAAGATATCAAATAAAGAGAGAGTTAAAGACTCAATTTAAGCTTATAAAATAAAAAGGAATAAACAAAAATTAATAAATTACAAAAAAAAAATATTCATTAAGTTTTATTATTTATAATTTTATCATGACACTAGTTCATTATAAATTAACAAGTTTACTAAATATATATAATATATTTAATAAAAATAAAATACACATTTCAAATTCATTTAGAGTTCAAAGAGAGAGAATAGTCTTTCCAACAAAATTTCATACACGTTAAGGATACGGAAAGTAGAACAGTATTTGAAAACTTGTAAAGGTGGCTTTTGATAATGATTCCTTAGAAAGTAACTTTCAAGGATAAAGAAAGTCAAGAGTCTAGAGAAGTATATTTAATCACAATAGTTTAAAACAGCCTATGAATTTTGAATGAAATGAAATATCTTTAGAATCAAAGGAAATTTATAAATAATAAATACAGATATTAATTCAATTTTTTTATATAAAAACGTTTGTTTTTTTTTAAATGACTTTATTGTTCATATTAAGTTTTAAAATATTATATATAGTTTGGTTCTGATAATAATTTTGTTTACAGCAAACCAATTCAAGAAAATTGACTATAAAAGCGTGAAGAGTTACTTCCATTGTAAATAATGACCTATAATATTGTGTAATAATGTAACGTCAGGACCAATCACTGGTCATCCAGGTAGGCTAAGTTCTTGCAAAACAAAAGGGTCGCTTGAATGAGAACCTTTACTCCAGGCTGGAATGCACAGGCCCTATATCCAGATTGATTAATTATTATTTCGAAAAGAAAATTTATTAATTAGTTTATGATTTTCAGGTGGTGTCTTTCCACCATTGTCTTTTCTAAGGTGGGTGCAAGATATTTTAAATACAGCGCACATAAAATTTACGACCACAAGAAATTTTTCTCTCTACAAAATAAAATTTCCATTTGTATGATATTACACTGATTTTATTGCCACTGGTCACTACAAAGGTTAAATAAGTAAAGTTTGCATACCTACTTAGGTAATAAACTTGTTTATTATTGTTTGTAAAAATTAACGTCTCCGTTCAAGGAAATCAAGATTAAGTTTGAGAGTATCCGTTCTACTGATTATTGAACACCTTTATCCTTCTTAGGGTCAACCATCTTAATATGTGCTTGCCTATCGGAGGGTATACAAACGTTAAAAGGTTTTTCGAGAGTAAAGGTATTATAATATCGATTCACTTCCGATAAGCGTTTTTTCACAGATCTCCACGTTTCAAGTAATTTTGATTCCAACGAAGTGGTTTTTCCCGTTGACGTATGTGTGTGTTTTTCTTTTTTCCCCATTTAATCACCCACTATTTTTTTTCTTTTTCAATTATTTTTATATCATAATTTGATTCTTTTTTATTAATGGTTTTCAAAGTCATTTTTTTATAGATAATATTTTTTATCCAACATAAATAAAATTATTGTTTTTGATTTTTTTAAAACTTGAATAATATTAATTATTTTATTTTCAATATACTTTTTTAAATATTTTAATTTTCTTTTTAATTTTAATTTCTTGTTTCAAAACCTGAAGAAATGGCTGATTTGACTCCAACGATGAAATTATCTGTCAAACAAATCTATTTTGATGTCCTCGACATATCTTATTTTTAGAAGGGATACAAAAATTGGAGGAAACATTGCACTATAGAATTCAAAGGAGACTACGTTGAAAAATAAAATAATTTTTTATCCAAATACCTGTATTTCATTCAAGAAGTCAGGGATTTATCGACCTCGTAACTATATAAATATTTTCTTATTTGAATTATTAAAATAAAAAAAAAAAAAAACTTACATATTATTAAATAATATCCTGAAAAAACTCCGCATCTAAAATGCAAAAATAAAATTATTCCAAAAATAATAATATTATCAACAAATCAAATACAGAATTACGGGGATGAATCAAGTGAACACTATAATTATTTTTTAAACAATATTTATTATACACAGTCCACCCACGCTTAATGCATGTCTACATCAATATTAAGACTAAAAATAAAAAAAAAACTTTGAAGAAATGATTATTATTTTCATTACAATTTTTATTCTTAGTAGCTGGTATAAAAATAATTATCGATTCTACTTTTCACTGAAACTCAAATAGAAAATAATTTAATAATATTTCTTTGAGTTTAATATTAATTATTTTCTATTTATTTGTAAACTCTGGTGTTATTTTATTTCAATACTTGTGACTAAATTTTTTTAAATATCTTTCTATCTATTTCTGTGGTTCGAAATTTCTTGACCTCAGCAACCACATTTCTCTAAGTGTCCCTATACTGAGCAATAACCATCCAACTCCCATCTTCTCCTATCTCTCTCATGTTCCTTACTAAAATGTCCACCCACCGAGTCCATGGTCTTCCAAGCGGTCTCCCCACCAATATATTTTTCGCCATTCTTTCCTCTTCCATTCTAGCCACTTGTCCTGTCCATCGTAACCTTCTCGATTTTATAACCCTTACTATTTCTGGAGATACATAGAGGTCAAAAAAAAATTATTTACAAAAACATTCATTATACTTTAACCTTAAAAGTTATATTATTAAACGGTAATATAAATGATTTAGTATTTTTTTTTAATTTTTTTTTTTTTATTATTATTTGAAGCTCTGCAACAAGAGTCATTTGTACTTTTTTAATTGTTAATATTCTTATTATATATTCCCAAATCGTTACAAAAATATACCTTGGATGTAATATATATATATGCATATATATATATATTTGTGCTAAAAATAATTTTTTTGATCCAAGAGAGTGGAAAAAAATAAGTGACATCCCCTTTATGTAATTATCTGCTTATTTCTAAAAATAAATTTTGTTAATACAAAATTACGAATAAAATAATTAGAGCGTGGGGAATTTCTTACTGACCTAATGAATATCCCCCAGGTAACATATGTTTACTTTATTTTAGATATAGTCAAAATATACATTGTCATATATTATCATTTTCTTTTTTTTATTGTAGATACAAAAATAAATTTGACCAAATTAATTAGGATTTAGTTGAAAATAGATTTATCCGATTATATTATATATAAAAAAAATAATAATTAAAATATTTTTAATTAATTTAATTTATTCTCTCACGGTTTTTAGTCTTATCATTGATGGTATGTTTTACTATACGTTTACTACCAATTTTTTTCTACCATATTAAAATGAAATTGAATACCGATGTATGGTGATATAAATGAAATTATTTTTATTGCAATAATATTCTATTTAGTTAAAAATTTTGTTATTGTATAAATTAAAAAGATGAAATATGATAACAATTTTAAATAAATGTGTTTCTAATGAACATTGCGTGTTCTTAATAAAAGGAGTAAAATTACATTTTATTAAAAATGCATGTAAACTAATACTAATTCATTGTGATATAAATATATTTTATTTATTGTAATTAAGAATTTCCAAATATTATAAATTAAAAAAAAATATGAAATTCTATACCAACGTGTATAATAATACATGATAAGTTGACGTGTGGCCAGGCTCAGAACCGACCGACGGTTTGAAGTAAATTAATTTCCAGCTACAGAAACAATTTCAAATAATTTTAATATATCTATTAATGCAATAAAAAATAGATTTGGATATAACATAAATATTTTTAATTTTATTTTATTTATAATATATAAGTAAGAGCTGGCTGTGACGTCATGAAGGGATGGGTGACGTCATATAATTTTAAATTAAGAAACAGCTAATGAAGATAATTTTTCCCGAGGATAAAACCAATACAAAGTGGAAGATTTGTGGAGATATATAAAAAAATCTCCTCATGTGAAATTTGGTGTGAAAATAACCCTTCCCTTCCTATTGTCGATCGCTAATACTACCACTTCCGGTTTCCGGATTTGCACCAAAAGTTGATCAATTCATCATACTGATGCAATAAGTAAATATACCAAATTTCATCAAAATCCGTTCAGCCGTTCAAGCTGTACACATCTATACGGACGGACAGACATCATGTTAAAAATACTTTTTTCTGTTAACAAAATGAATGGTTCGTGGAGATATGTAAAAATCTCTACATGTGAAATTTGGTGTGAAAACAATACCTCCCTTACTATCGTCGGTCGGTAAAAATATCTTAAATAAATAATATTAAAATAGGAATGGCATAAAATTCATTACTTTAAATATGCCAAATTAATCTATATATATATATATATATATAGTATATCTAAATATATGATTACTTGAAAATTTGTCAAAGTAAAAAAAAATTGCAAACATTAATTTTTAAATAATTAAATTTTTACCGACCGACGATATTAAGGGAGGTATTGTTTTCACACCAAATTTCACATGTGGAGATTTTTACATATCTCCACGAATCATGCATTTTCTAAACAGAAAAAAGTATTTTTAGCATGATGTCTGTCCGTCCGTCCGTCTGTCCGTCTGTCCGTCCGTCCGTCCGTCCGTATAGATGTGTACAGCCTGAACGGCTCAACTGATTTTGATGAAATTTGGTATATTTACTTAATGCATCAGTGGGATGAATTGATCAACTTTTGGTGCAATTCCGGAAACCGGAAGTGGTAGTATTAGCGATCGACGATAGGAAGGAAAGGGTTATTTTCACACCAAAGGAGATTTTTTTATATATCACCACGAATCATGCACTTTGTATTGGTTTTATCCTCGAGAAAAATCATATTTATTAGTTTTTTCTTGATTTAAAATTATATGACGTCATCCAGCCATTCATGACGTCACAGCCTGGTCTTGCATATATATTATAAATAAAATAAAATTAAAAATGTTTATATTTATTATTTATGTATCCATATCTGTTTTTTATTACATTAATAGATATATTAAAATTATTTGAAATTGTTTCTGTAGCTGGAAATTAATTTATTTCAAACCGTCGGTCGGTTCGGACCTGGCCACAGGTCAACTTATTTAATATATATGTTCGTCCAGGTTTCCATTCTTATATTATTATGGCAAGTTATTTGATTGATGATTTTCACATTTTAAAATAAGATTAGAGTCTCGTTTGACTCGGACTCTCTTACGAAACAGACGTGTTTTAGTATTAGTGCTACTGCCGAGGTATCTTCTAAACTTGAAACCGCAGTAAGTCAAAGATTCCCCTCCTAAAAAATAGTCTTGAAACTGGCCCCAAAATGGGCGCCGATACGACGTTGTTTAAATCTCACAAATATACGTCAAAATAACCTAGAAATAACTTTTCATAATTAGGGTGACCATATTTCGAAAACACTAAACCGGAACATTTGTAAAAAAAATGTACCTTTTTTTTAAAAGCCATATTGAATGAAAAATCGAAAATAAAAGCCAAACTGATTGTGAGAAAACGCTCGTCCGACCTAAATATTTAAAAACCGGGACAATAGACTGTCCCGAAGATGTTTTTCGGGACGCCGGAACAGAACACCTAAAATTGGGACAATCCCGGAAAGCGAGACGTTTGGTCACCCTATTCATAATAGATATTCGTTTAGATTTACATGGTAGTTTTGTTTTTAAATAGTTATTTCCGGATTTTTATTACGTTGGTTAAGGGGTTCAAATCATTAAAACGTTTTTGTGCCTATTTCGGCGCCTAATTTCAGTATGTAAAGAAAATTTTGGAATCAGTCTATGAACAAGGGTTATTGGGCGTTTTGGGTTCAAAGTGTAGGTAATGTATGTTTTAATGTGTTTTGAAGCTTGATTTGTTTGATATAAGTGCTAGTTTTCTGGACGGAGAGAGGTATCGTCTATTGTGTTCTTAATTATCTCAAGAAGGAATGTAGGTATTAAATGTCAATAGATTAGAATCTAGGGTTTTGGTTTTAAAGTAATTGAGATATAATGTCCGGTCATGGTATGGTGTTTGGTCCAAGCCGAAACTGGATCTACTCTCCTTAATGACAGATCATATTCATAAATCTTGTAGATTCTTCTAATTTTCTGTCCTATGTACAATCTAGGACAGCCAGAACATGGATTCCTTTTATATAAGCGAGCACTGCTTTATGTTTGGTAATCTCGAGTATAGTTTCCCATGACGAAATTATTTATTGTTTAAGATTTACTAGAAAAATACGACTGGTGAAATGTTGAAGGATAAGAGGAAGCTTAACACCCTCAACTTGATCCCTTCATCCCTCCATTAAGGTATCTCCACCCTAATGCCTGTTTCGACTGTGATATTCAATTAAGATATCCGCTCGGTTTGTTTTTGCGATTTTGATCCAAAGGAGTGTAAAAAAAAAAAAATTTAAATCGCGGTGCTCGTCCTTAAGGAAACCTCATTTTTACGCCCTTACCTTCTTTCTCTCTGTTCTACTTCATCTCCCTATTTTTACATCCAAGAAGTGGAATTAAAAACATCCAAGCCGCATATTTTGATAATGTCTCGTCGAGCAGAAATTACTTATTAAACTTTGAAACGGGGATCTATTTAAAAAAATAAAAAAAAAAAAAAACTTTAAACCGTTTCACATGAAAAGGATTACGGGAGTAAAATGCTATTTAAAAAGTCATTTTCCCGAAAATATTATACTATATTAAATTATTGAATTTTTGAGAAAGATTCAACCTCCCACAAGAATAAAATTAATTGGCAATTTTAAAAAATATTACAATGTCATAAATGGAAATGGTAAAAAAGTAGAAAATTATTTTACACGCGATTCATTTGAAAAACGAATTTTTTTTTAGAAAAATGATTATAATTAGATTATTACATGAATTAGAATTTCTAGTGAATATAAAATAATTGTATATTAAAGTAAAATAAAAAATAAGAAATTAGTGGTATTTACATTAAAATCGACTTTCATTATAGGAAATGGTTAAATTTCATATGAAGGTTCCTATTTTTCATAAAATTAATTTAAATATAAATTTAACAAAAAATTATATAAATTAAACTTATTAAACTGGAAGAGTGGGTAGAGAGAAATTCCAATTTATTGGAGAAAACCGTGGCATGGTTTCCAATTGTGTACCTTATGGTTGTGGAAACTGATTTGTCTCTGGAAAAAATTTGTCTTTTTTTCAAATTTCAAGGCATTTCCACTAAACTGTTGTTTAATTGGATCTTAACAATTTTAAAATCAGTTCCAGTTATTCAAATTCATTGCCTCTTGCAACGTTTGATTGCCATCATTCTGCAATTATGCTTACCAAAAAAAATATAAACATTGTTTTCTCTTATATATAACTTTATTTAAAAATTTGAAAAATTACTAAAATATATATAATAGTATACAAGTTAGACTCTTCAGTGATTTAGTGGTTAGCACGACGGTCTACCACACTGAAGACTTGAGTTCAGGCCTATGGAAATTCAATAATTAATAATTTTTCTTTAAAGCTCTCCTTGATCCTCAGGATTTATCCTCAAATAATAATAATAATAGTATACAAGTTAAACATAATATAAATTATAGATAATAAATTTATTTAAATAAATATAAATAATGGTATATTATGCTGTATAATTCAAAAAATAATAATTTTATTAAAATTATACTAGAAAAAAAGTAAAAAAAAAAAATAAGATGAGAGTATTAGTCCTGTCAAAGATAATTGATAAATCTTCAACCAGTAATATTCTTAAAATAATAATAATTCAGAATTTACTTGTAGGTATTAATTAAATAGCGTTATTATACCTTTAAGAGTCAATAAGACACTTTAAGTTCACTTGGGGTTTGTTTTTTATTGTTATGTCATAAATCCTTCATTTTAGTATTTATCCAATTAATTATAAATAAATTTTCATAATAAATTATATTTTTTTTTTTGAATGATTTCATATTATTAGAATTAAGTTCACCGTAGCCAACGTTCTAACCGATAATTTAAAAAAATCTGGAGTGTCTCCACTCGACTATCTCGCATTTTGAATTGGACTAAATAACATATAATATATTTAAGATAAATTTAATTAATTATAAATTAAAATTAATAAATATATATAAAAGCAGCGCGTGTTTGGTTCTTTGTTGATGGCACCACGTCACGTGTTAGCGCGTGATTTGCAATGTTAAAAAATTAATTCCGGTACTTTCAGCGATTCAATCATGCTGAAATTCTATATATAGCAATTTTATACAATTTTTAATAATGTGAAAAACTATCAATCATATATCTTTATTTTTATGGTCACTTTAGAGGAAAAAAAATCAAAACGTGGTAGGTAATGACCCTCTTCCGGTTGAGCTACATTTCTCAAAAGTTGATAGAAAACTACGAATTTCGAATAATGCCCGTGTATTCTAATTCAAACCGTTTTTGCGTAATCTTGTCTATACACACACACACACACACATACATTTTTTTCAACCTTTAGTGAAATTGACTCAGGGACCTTCAAAACGTATAAAAACATCAAAATCTCGATATCGAAAATTTTCGTGATCGCAATACTATCTCTGGCGAGAAAGTAAAAAAAAAATTCATTATGAACTTTGACTATTGTTTTAGGAATATTTTGGGATATTTATATAAATGTTAATAATAATAATAATAATAATGACTCTTCAATTGTTAAGTGCAGTGATTCCCAAAGTGGGCGCTACCGCCCCCTCGTGGGTGCTTCAGCGTTCCAGGGGTGCTGTGATGGCCACATACATAATTTCAATGTTTCTAATTTACACCTTTATTTATGATATTTCGCGAATAAGTACATTTATCTTTCTGTTTACTTGTTATCAAAGTTCATTTCCAGAGGCGCTGAGTAAATTTCTTTCTGGAAAGGGGGCGCTTGGCCAAATAGGCTTGGAAACCACTGGTTTAGTGGTTAGCACGACAGTCTACTACACTGAAGACTCGAGTTCTGACCTAGGGAAATTTAATAATTAATAATTTCTCTTTAAAAGGTCTGCGTGATCCTAAGGCTTTATCCGTAAATAATATAATAATAACAATAATAATAATAATATTATAAATATTATAATTATAAATATGTATAATTTTTTCAAAACAACTATTATTGTAATGATTTGATTTTCAACATTTAATGACACTTGTAATTAACTAATATCTTATATATAATAAAAAAAACAATTAAAATTATTTTTATTTTCAATGAGAACTACAACGATGGATTCTTCTCTTCAAAAACGCTCTAATATTTGAATTTCATAATATAATAATATAATTTTTAAGATTAGAAATACATAGATATACACATAATTTCTGGACTTTTGGAAAAAGAAATTTTGATATTTTCTATGTATTAATCTAGACAAAGATGATGTTTATAAGATAAGAACATTAGAAAGGAGGATTTTCATTAAAATTTATTAATATTTCCAGACACACCCCGAAATATTCTTTAAAAAAATATTCATAAAAAAGTTCATAAAGAAGATTTTTCCTATGAACAAACTATTATTATTATTATTGGATTTTTACCGACCGACGATAGTAAGGGAGGTATTGTTTTCACACCAAATTTCACATGTGGAGATTTTTACATATCTCCACGAATCATGCATTTTCTTAACAGAAAAAAGTATTTTTAGCATGATGTCTGTCCGTCCGTCTGTCCGTCTGTCCGTCTGTCCGTCCGTATAGATGTGTACAGCCTGAACGGCTGAACGGATTTTGATGAAATTTGGTATATTTACTTAATGCATCAGTGGGATGAATTGATCAACTTTTGGTGCAAATCCGGAAACCGGAAGTGGTAGTATTAGCGATCGACGATAAGAAGGGAAGGGTTATTTTCGCACCAAATTTCACATAAGGAGATTTTTTTACATATCACCACGAATGTATTGGTTTTATCCTCGGGAAAAATCATCTTCATTATGTTTTTCTTAATTTAAAATTATATGACGACACCCAGCCCTTCATGACGTCACAGCCTCGGGTAACGCCGGCTACTTCAGCTATATATTATAAATAAAATAAAATTAAAAATATTTATGTTATATCCATATCTGTTTTTTATTACATTAATAGATATATTAAAATTATTTGAAATTGTTTCTGTAGCTGGAAATTAATTTATTTCAAACCGTCGGTCGGTTCGGACCTGGCCACAGGTCAACTTATTTTTTTTGTAAATGAATGTAAGTTACAGACCCAGTGCCGCCCTAACCACAGGGCTAATTGGGCTACAGCCCTAGGGCGCAAGCCTTCTGGGGGCGGCATTTTTTATTAGTTTATATATTTTTACTAACCATTCTGTGTAATTTCTTATGAAAAGGGGCGCAAAATTTTAGGAGCCCACGGGCGCCGAAAATCTTAGGACGGCCCTGTACAGACCGCTCTTTTTATTTTATTTGTCTTTTTATTTTATCTCTCTCTCTCTCTCTCTATATATATATATATATATATGATATTTATTCATTTACACTTTTCTCTTAATAATGAAAAAAGGATTTAAGTCCCTCGGTTAGTGCAATCAACAACTAATAATTGTAACTTGACTGTTCCCTGGAGGGAAGCATCCCTTGTTTTGCCTTCCAGGAGTGAAAATAAATATGTGCATAAAGGAGAGGGAAGGAAAAGGGTGGTTGGGGGATGAAATAAAAACGAGGCAAATTATTTAAATAAAAGAACCATTTAACATTTTTTTTTCTTTTTTTTTTATACTCAAATTAGCCAAGATAGAAACCGATCATGTTCGTTCCGTAAATAGTAGTACTCACATCCCTAAAAAACTGCCACCCCTTCTAAAGAATTATTTTCGGCATTTAAAGCAGTTCAACATAAATACAATCGAATAAAGAATAAAAAAAAATACATAACATTCACTCTGACAGAGACAAATGATTGGAAACATTTTTAAAACGTAGGGAGATTGTTCAAGAAATATTTTATAGTAGAATTTACTCAAATTACATTTTCATTAAATGAAGTCTAATTTATTTATTTATTTAACTAGTTTTTCACATTCTCCATTTTTTAATAATTATTTAATTAAATGTCTATCAAATTAAAAAGAAAACGAAAGTTTTTAATTTTCAATTTCGATTAGTTAGCAATATATATATATATATTGTATAGGATTGTTATTTTTACGTGTATTTTAGAGATTTGACTCTCAACGTTTCGGCGCCCATTTTGGCCGCATTTTCAAGAGGCAATTTTGGGATTTCTTGGCTTTAGTTTGAGTGACCAAAAGACATAGGAGGAATTTCGGGTTGATTGGATGGGGGAATTTTTACTTAATTAATTTTTACCGAAATATCCTGGACATTCGCACTATCAATATCACATAGATTTGAGGTCCGGCTTATTCACCTATATGCCCAGTGGCGCTAGGACGAGCCCGTCACCCCTTCTTTTTTGATTTATTTAAAATTTCCAAGTTTATTTTTAGTTCCTTTTGGAAATTTGAAATATTCATAAGTAAGTCATAGTAATAAAATAATCTAAATTTTCAAATTGATATGACTATTAATGTGTATCGAATCATTATTTTATCTTTTAACCTAATTTAATTATATTCTAGTTATATATAAGGTGAATGTACCAGTAGTTGATACTACAATTGCGAAAAAAATTGAATATTTTCTATTTTTTTTTACTATCTCACCAGAGATAGTATTGCGATCATGAAAATTTTCGATCTCGAGATTTTGATGTTTTTATACGTTTTGAAGGTTCCTGAATCATTTTCACTAAGGTTGAGAAAAATGTGTGTGTATGAGTGATGTTTAATAAATATTATTTATTAATTTTAATTTATAATTAATTAAATTTAATTTAAATATAATATATTATGTTATTTTAACCAATTCAAATTGCGAGATAGTCGAGTGGTGACACTCCAGCTTATTTTTATCAGATATCAATTTGAGTTTTGGGTGATATGATTCATTGGTTAATAATGAAGAATTTATCTGCAAACCAATACATTTTTCTATTTATTTTTTTTATTTTTTATATTTTTTTTAATATTAGCATCTAAAAGCACCAGTAGTTGACACCCTTAAAATTAGGCAATATGGTCATTCAATTAATAATATTTAATATTGATGTCAATAAAAAAAAAATAAAAATAAAAATTAGTGATTTGCCTCCTTAACCTTTCGAAGAACAAAATATTCAAATATCCATCTATAAAAAGTAATTTTTGTGCCGTTTACTCAGACGGTGACTCAAAACAAGTGTCAACTACTGATACATTTACCCTATATAAATACATAATTAAATACGCACCTAGGAGAAAAAAAATTATAAATTCTTTATTATCCCGTGCTAGAATAATAAATTAGGAAAGTAGAAAATTTAATTTTGATTAGCTGTTTATACCAAGTAAAAAGGAATGGATGTGGAGGGGAAAGAGTCGATGTGAGGGGAATGAAAGTTTAAGAGGAACCTAGTCTATTGGAAGGGTGAGTTAAGGTCATCTTATAAATTTTACGAATGAGTAAACAGATTATAAGGCAAGATAAAAAAAAATAAAATGTCAAAAACAAAAGTAATAACAAAAATACTATACACATTTATAAATCAACCAATATTTTAGTAAGTGTAATAATTTTGATTGTTTCATTATTGTTATATGTATATATATTAATAGTAATATAAATAAAATATATATATAATATATATTATTATTTTAGAAAAATAATAACTTTATGATTTTCTATTAAATATAACAATTTGTATGATAATTTCTCTGATCTTATATAATAGATTTTAGCTCGTTTACAAGTTAGATAATAAATGTGACCGGAACCGAGTATACTCGAGTACAGCTGATTCGCAAGCGTGACGGTTTCTAATTTCATTCACAGTTAAATAGGAGGTGAGCCTTAAGAAATTTTCAATTTAAAATAGTATTATTTTAAATACAAGAGAAATCATCATATTTAGATTTATTATTATTATTATTATTATTTTACCGAATTTTGAAATAAAGGAGAAAAAACTTCAAGTGATGGATAGTGTTTAATAGTTATTAAATACTTAGGTTTTATAATCAGGAGGGATAATAATATTCGAGAAGAATTTAAATTGAAGTTGCAATCGGTTAACACCAGTTATCATGCAATAATGGGGCTTATCTCGTCAAAATTATTATCAAAGGGGATCAAAATTAAAATTTATAAAACTATTATTTTGCCGGAGTTATATTGTTGTGAGGCATGGTCTATGACCTTGGAGGACGAGAGTAGATTTAGAATATTTGAGAATAAGATTCTTCGCAGCATTTATAAGCCAAATAAAGATAAGACCACCGGGGAATGGCGGTGATTGCACCTCTCCAGACAGTTAGTGTTATTAAATCGAGAAAGCTGCGATTGGCAGGACACGTGGCTAGAATGGGAGAAGAAAGAATGGCGAAAAATATATTGGTGGGGAGACCGATTAGGAAACGTGAATAGTTAATGATATATTAGGGCTAGATTCCAAAACCTTCATTATGATATTAATATTTTTCAAATATTAATATCACCTTAAAACGATTATAAAAAAATCTAAAATTTAATAGAAATAATATGTTATCACATTATGAGCGGGGCGGGTATTTGTACCCGTTGCGGGGACTACCACTTATAAGCGGAGCGGGTATTTATACCCTTTGCCACTTATATAATATATATTTTCCCTTGTGTCACTTAAAATTACTTATTTCAAACGATAACTAATATATATGCCTCATAAAAGTGGCAACGGATATAAATACCCGTCCCGCTTATAAGTTGCAGTCCCCGCAACGGGTACAAATACCCGCCCCGCTCATAGTGTGTTATTACATGTATATTTAATTCTAATCTTTTCTAAATTATTGCAAAAGAATTTGATTTGTTTTAGATCACCACAATATTTTTTTTTTTCATTTCCATCTTCCTCTATTCCTTTTCATCATCCCTTTTATATATAATTATTGTGTGCATTCCTAGATAAGAACAGCAACATTTTTCCTCATCTCAATTTGTTTCCTGATTAATCATTACATTCTATGGTGAGTAATGAAAGTGGGGGAGTATATATTTGCAATTTGCTTGGATGCTAATTATTTATCTTGGTTGATGTTAGGTTCACTGGCTAATAGGACCTGTTTTTCAAATGGAACATAATTTTAGACAAATACTTCGCTTTTGGAAGAATTGAATAGCATCTTTGAAAATGGCGACGATAGCTTTTTGCCCTAGTGATGACTTTCTAAATAGGCTTTACTTTTCTTTTTCGGTTAACGTTAATTAAAGATTCCAAATAAGATTTCTCTCTTGAACGAAAATATTCTATTAAACGTTTTGTACAAGGCAACATACAAATGGATTAATCAACTGGTTATATAGTAAAACATAAAGAAGAAAAGTAGAATCACATTCCATTTCCCTTCCTCTATCCTGTTCACTCTTTTTTGCTCCCAACACATGCCCTGCCCTTTCTATCAAAACTTTTTAACAAGTAGGTTTTATTAAATTTTTAAAATTAATACAAAAAAAAAAAACAAAACAAAACAATTTGGTCATAAAAATAAGTGATCAGTTTTCACATAAAGATAATCATGGTTAATCTGTAAATATTTTTGAGATGTTCCATAATCCCTAAGTTTGACCAAAAAATATTAGAGAAAGAAGAATTAAGAAAGATTTTAGATAGACTTGAAAAATCAGGATCAGAATCGTTGGAAGGATGTTGATATTTCTATTTCAGTTACTATTTAATAGGTGTAATTTATACTATATATTTTATTTGAAATAAATATATAATAAAATAATTATATTTATGGAGCTTCAAGTGTCTAGTTCACAAAGAAGCTGTTTGTATATATGTTGCAGTCAAAGTGTACATTCCAGTCAATGTATACATTTACTACCCAAATGCATACATTCACTTCCCATTTTAGTCAAAGTGTTCGCTCACTATTAGAATGAACACTTTGTCTAGTGAATGCATGCATTACCTAGGTAATAATGTATGCAGTTACTAACCAACTGCAGTCAAAGCGTTAATGGATGAAGCGCAGGACCATTCTTACTGTCATTCCTACCTTCGCCGGAAGATGCGAAGCATCGGAAATTAATTTAATGCGCTTAGCTTGCTTATGTAAGTTTTCTTTTGATTCTGCTCGGGCATTATTGATCTGTGATTGTACCGTACAAATACCGCACATTTTATTACATTCCGAATTAAGTAAAATGTCACATCCATCACATTTTCGTAGGGTCACGGTAGTGTCAGGCGGTTTTTCATAAACTGCACACAATCCAGTCCTCTACTCCAATTACTGGTTTGATTTTGTTGGTAAATTTAACCCACTTCCCACTTTGACTAGAAGCAGTCCGTGAATGCATACATCCACTAGCAAATGTGTTCAAATGAATACTTCAACTACGGATTTTAGCAAATGTATGCATTGGCTAGTAAATGTATACATTTACTAAATGAATGCTTTGACTGCAACATATATATAAGCGACATAATGTCAAAATTTAAGGTGACTTTTTGAATTTCTCGGAATATCTTGTTTATTCGTACACTTGTTCCGAACATATCACAGACCATCCGTATCAGACTTGGACACTCACAAGGGGAAGTCACGACGCGTAACCAATCGATTTTGATGAAACTCATTGTATCGATAGGGTATCACGTCGAGTCTTTCTGGGTAAAAGGATAACACGTACTACTCAAGCGTTCGCGAGAAAATCTTAATTGAAAATTGCGAGCGCCGTATGAGCTTTAATGTAGAGACCAGATCAACGAGAAGCGCCTAGCACCGCGGCAGCGCGCTAGAATCATACTTTTGATGTTGATGGTTCAAATCTTGACAAGTGTAATCTTTTTATTTTTTATTTTTTTAATTAATATATTAATACAATTTTAGCAACCGCTGCGCAACTTAGGAAAAATCTGTTTCAACTTTCTCATTTGACTGCCGGGGGGGGGGGGGCCTGGAACATGTTATTTGTTTTAACATTATAGAATGTATCTACAACACAAATAAATTTATAAAAAATATTACAGCCAAGACAAACAACGAATTATAAATAATAGTAATAATAATAATAGCTCAAGTTATTAGATAATAATATATTGATTTTATTATTATTTTTATTATTTATTTTTTTATTATTATTATTTTGAATTTTTCCTGTGTGGACATATATATATATATATATATGAAAAATCACTTCATTAAAATTAACCCAAAATTGATAAAAAATATTTGAATATATCTAATATTATGAACTATTCACATGGTGGGGAAGGCGCCATTGGGTGAGAGGCTAACCTCGCTGCCTCACATTCACATGGTCCCGGGCCTGGCAAGGGAATTTCTCTAGCTGGGGTCTATGGGACGGAGTCAACCCAGCCTCCGGGATCAACATTGGGGAATAGCTACTTGATAAAAAGTAGCGCCTCCGATCAAGAAAATCAAGGTAAAGGTTGAGAGGACCCGTTCTACTGATCATAGGACACCTCATTGATATAACCGGCTTGATAGGCGTTATCCTTGCGTAGGCCGTACAAAAAGTCATTCACATGGTGGGGAGTATTGTAAATTAATGAGTTACATATACCTGTAAAAAGATCAGTTTGGATCCAACCGTTTCAAAACGGTTTTAGTTACTATGAAAAATATCGAGTAATCAATAGTTTGAATAATTTCATTTATTTATTAAGTGTTCCAATCCCATTATTATTAGATGGAAAAACAAAGAGGTCATCCATTTTAAATCTTAACCAAAAGAAATATTTAACCCAATAGAAAGAAACAAGGGAGACCATTAAAGTTGAATAATTACAATCTACAAAGATCGAGGGATTTGATTTTATCACTTTTGAAATAAAATAAAATATTCAACCAACATGTAATTAGTATTTTGTTAAGCTTCAATATAAAATCTATGAATAATTAATATATAAGTAAATATTGAAATGTGAGCTACAAATTATACCAAATAATTATGATTATGATTATAAACTCGTTAATTATGTAGTTTTCAAACTTTGTATTTATGCCAAGATTTATAAAAAGATTTTTAATTTTATAAATTATTCATATTTTTTTTATTTTTTTTTTTTTTGCTCCATTCACTCTCTCGATGGTGGTTTTCAATTTTTAAGGTGATTAATCCATTATTCATTTTTTTTCCCTCAAGATTTTAATATATATTTTGCATAAGAATTTCATTTAAACAATTGATACTAATTAAATTAAATGAGTATAATTTACGTTAAAATGAATATTTTCCGTAAGTATAGAAGAGGCAGAAGAAAGCGCAATTAAAATGGGTATTTCGAAAAGAAGAGCTTACAATTAGCTAAAAAAAATAATCCGCTATCTCTCCACCCGTTAATTTTTTTTCGGGTAGATGATAGAGTTTTTTTTTTAGGAAATACTAAATAGAAATTATTTGTAGTAGCAATTTAGTATGTATGTTTTTTTACTTTGTTAATTGGAACAAATAATATTTTATTAAATGAATGGGAAAATTTATTATTATCAATAAATTATATCAATAAATAAATAAATAAATATTAATATTTGGTAATAAAAGACATCTGAATTTTGTACATCATATCAAGTTTGTTTCCATAAAAGCAGGGAGGAGGTGTTGTATGATCAGTACAAAAGATCCTTTCATTCTTTACCTTATTTTTCTTGATCCCCAATTTTGATCACATAGGCTGAATAGAATTAATTCTGACGTGTTCATTAAATGAATAAATAAATAATAATAATACTAAATGACTTAGAAACTAATCTAATCCCAAATCCCATCTATTTAACATTGAAAATCCTTCAAATATTCCGTCTCTTCCCCTCTCCGGCGTCATATTCTCGCGACAAGTTGATTGAAGGTTTTCTTCGAGTTCGCATTACAAATGAACAGGACCCTTAGCAATGGACAAATGTTAGGAAGAAGAACAAGGAGTTGTATTTTTAGTAGGTATTTTAAGTTGTTGTTTGACTAAATTAAGTTCTGAAGTATACCCGACACTAACGACCTAACAGTAATAATACCTGAAGGTTAGTTCCACAACCAACACCGCAACTTCTTCGTCTGCCATTTGACCACTGGGTTACTGGTTTCAAACTACAAGATGACTTTGTCTAGTCCTACGTCTGTATTATTTTTTTCTTGTGTTTTCTAAATTATATTTTAAAATTATTAAATAATTTCTCACAACGTTTGTAGCGCTCCTTTTATTTGAAAGACCCATGTATATATATTGATTGGATTGACAGTGTAACATTTTAAAGTAATATAATATACATATTCAATCAATCTCCTTCTAATTTTATTTGAAACAAAGTGTGAAATTGTACGTCATCGGAAAAAGAGACATTTGGATTGAATTTTTAATAACATCATAAAATAAGTACTACTACATTAATTGTACTCATTTAATAGGATATTAAAACTTTTATTTTATAGTAATTTAATTGCCAATAATATACTTGGCATGTTCACAGACCACTCGTCAAAATGTGAATAATAAATCAATAGTAATACATACTTTACATTTATTAATTGTAGAGTATTTTTCCCCTTTCTTTTTTTTAATATCATCTCAAAATCTTTTATCACACGATATTACTTCCATAAATCATAATTTTATATAGGAAATAAAATTTATATTTAATACGTATTTAAATAAAATATAATTATGAAATAAGGGAGAGTTTAATTAAAATAAATGAATAAATTTCAACAAGTGTTAAGATTTTAATGATATTATTAGAAGTATATTTAAATAGGTTTTATGGGCAAATGAATTTATCTTTAATATAGGTATATAATGTTTGATATAATAATTGATTATTTTTAAGAAATTTTAAACTTATTTAAATGGTAAAGCTAGAATGTTTTGTAGATCAATGTATTGGGACGGGATCTAGTTTAATACTTGATTGAAAATTGTTAGCTACATCAACCTTATTCTTCCAATCTTTCCTAAAACTATTCAATAAGACCATAGAATAAATAAAAATAATTTTATTTTTGCCAAAATCCAATTTTATTTTTCAATATACACCATTAATAGCGATTTTTCAACTTTCCGAGACCATTTTTATAGTAGGATTTGTCTTTTATCTTAAAATAGGCCTCAGTTTTAGCGATATTTAAATAGGTTTTATGGGGATGGAGCTAAATTTCTATTTAACGACCATTCTCTTGAAATCTGCAAACAAAAAATAATCGCTGGGAGCCAGGACTGGTGAGTACGGGGAATAGGGAATCAATTAATTTCCCAATGCATGCATGCAATTCAATGCTTTGAAAATAACAAAAGTTTCCTTACTAGAAAAGTTATATTTCCCAAATTAATCGTCTGATTACTGTCCAATTTTGAAACCTATCATTGGAAAAATTGTCGATTAGAGATACATTTTTTATTTTCATCACCTGTCATACTACGGACTTATTGAATGGTAGTTGGTAATTAAAAATAGAATTCAATTTATTTGTTCTATCATTTATTAAATTAATTTGAAAATTAGTAAAAATTATCTTTTGAATTGACAAAAAGACGATCTTCTTTGTGTTATTACATTGATAAAAAAAATTTGAATTGAAGGATAAAATCAAGTTCAGGACAAAATAAAACAACAAATAAATAGATAAAAGAAAAAAAAAAACAAACAACAAAACGAGAACAAAATCAATAAAATTGGAGTGAATGGTTTTATTTTCTCGAGGCTTTTTTTATTTTCTCATAAATTTTAATGAAATAGGCGCTTCCCATATAGGCATCAAATTCGATTTATTTATGTAAATGTATCGCGGTAACTAAATAGTATTAAACAATGCATACACAGAAAAAAAAACAAGAAGAAGGGAAAGTCATTGCGGATGGGAAAAGGAAAAGAGAGAGAAAGAGAAACATCGCCTTGTTGGAGGGTTGTTTTGTTTATATTTTTGCAATTATAAGGATTTAAGGACATGTATTCATTTAAAATTAAATCTTCTACGATTGAGTTAAATTGACAAAAATAAAAAAAAATATAACAAAACATCTATCTTATTTTCGCAATTTTTTCTCATTAATTGCCGAGTTTTTGAAGTAATTGTTATAAATATATCTTATCTTATTATACTACCAAAAATTGTATATATATTTGGATATTTGAAATATTAAGCCGCTGTACGAATTTTTTTGAAATTCACACCATATATCTATAATAATAAAAGCAAGTGTAATGTGTGTGTGTTTGTCTGTTTGTCTGTCTGTCTGACCGAGCTCTCCAGGCAAATCTATCGCACGCAGGGACCTGGAATTTTTTACACGGAAGCACAAAGGGGCTGGCCACCAGACCTCGAAGCCCGATTTTCGATTTTTTAATTAGAAAAATTTTAAAAAAATTATAAAGAATAATTAATTAAAAATAGTTTAGTTACCATACTAGAACATAGAGGCGCTGGTGGCGATAATTTGGCGGTAATTTATAAAAATCTTTTTATATATCTATTGATATTTACAATATCTCAATTGATCTTATTGGCCTTTTAAACTTTGAAAACATTCACATTACGGCTATAATTTAATACTATTAATTTTTAAGATTATGTGAGTAAATTATTTTAATTAAGAAAATTTGATCTCATAATTGGATTTTCACGTAAGATTTTAATATATAATATATTTTTTAATATTATTTTTATAGTAGTTTAGTGTTATGCTAATTTTATATTTTATTTTTATTTTGTTTACTATGATTTTTTTTAAATAATTTAATAACATTTAAAGTAGCATAAAAAAATTAATCGAGGCAGGAAAATTGATGGGGTTTGAAATTAATAGTGATAAGACAAAATAATTAGTATCAGAGAGAATAATATTTGCAAAGAATTTAAATCGAGGCTGCAATCTGGAAATTATTATCAAAGTGGATCAAAATTATTAAATTATTAATTGTATTATATGGGTGGGAGGCATGGTCTATAACCCTGGGAGATGAGAATAGATTCAGAGTATTTATGGGCCTAAGAAAGATGAGGACACCGGGGAATGGCGGAGACTGCATAACAAGGAATTGCATGAGCTGTATGCATCTCTAGATATAGGTCATAAAATAGAGAAGGCTGGGATCGGCAGGGCACATGGCTAGAATGGGAGAGGAAAAATATATTGGTGGGGAGTTCGATTGGAAAACGTCCGTTTGAAAGACCAATTGTCAACAGGGCGGACAATGTAGGAAGGAACGTGAGAAAGATGGGACAGGGTAGGAGTTAGATGGTTATAGCTCACAATAGGGACACTCGGGGGGTACAGGGGGCGGAGCCCCCGTCTAGGTGTGGAGAGCGACGAAGGCGCTCGAAGCAGCTAGTAGTAGTTATAAAGAAAAATCGATCTGTATTGGTTTCATCCTTGGAAAAAATCACTATCATTAGATTTTTCTTAATTTAAATAGATATGTGATCATAAACATGGTCTGTTTCATTTAAATTATTTGAATGGCGATTCGGTGAACCAGGTATGTATTAATAAATGTTTAATATTATCAATTTTCTTTTTACAATAATTTCATTCCAAAAAACTTTTTACCCGTATGAATTAATAAATGTCAATTTAAATGTGATTAAATTAGATTCAAAATGCTTTTCTCGTGTAAGAATTAAAATAAGGATTTTTATAAAGTTACTTTTTTATTTACAATTATAGATTAGTAAAATGAAAGAATCATTGGACATATTTTAGACTTGTATGAATAAATAATAAAGAAACTAACATATGAAAAATAAAATGATAGAATTCTTCAATGTAATAGATAATTAGTAATAATGTATTTATTAATAGATCAAATATAAAATAGTAAATATAAATACCAAGTTAAATAAATCAGATTTTTATTGATTTAAACTATAATTTGTGCTATAAAGTATATAAGCCATATTTAAAGAAAATCTTGTTTGCATTATTAAGCCTGTTTTTCACACATTATGTATTAATAAATGTGTTTTTAAATGACATTTCCGATTAAATTTCTTTTTACAATAATTACATTCAAAAGGTTTTTTTCCTGAATGAATTAATAAATGTGTTTTTAAATGACATTTCTGATTAAATTTCTTTTCACAATAATTACATTCAAAAGGTTTTTCTCCTGTATGAATTAATAAATGTTTATTTAAAGCTGATTTCTGTATAAATTTCTTTTCACAATAATTACATTCAAAAGGTTTTTCTCCTGTATGAATTAGTAAATGTGTTTTTAAAGCTGATTTCTGATTAAATTTCTTTTCACAATAATTACATTCAAAAGGTGTTTCACCTGTATGAATTAGTAAATGTGTTTTTAAAGCTGATTTCTGATTAAATTTCTTTTCACAATAATTACATTCAAAAGGTTTTTCTCCTGTATGAATTAATAAATGTTTATCAAAATTTGATTTCTGATTAAATTTCTTTTCACAATAATTACATTCAAAAGGTTTTTCTCCTGTATGAATTAGTAAATGTGTTTTTAAAGCTGATTTCTGATTAAATTTCTTTTCACAATAATTACATTCAAAAAGTTTTTCTCCTGTATGAATTATTAAATGTGTTTTTAAATGTGATTTCTGTTGAAAGTTCTTTTTACAATAATTACATTCAAAAGGTTTTTCTCCTGTATGAATTAATAAATGATTATTTAATGTTGATTTCTGATTAAATTTCTTTTCACAATAATTACATTCAAAAGGTTTTTCTCCTGTATGAATTAATAAATGTTTATTTAATGTTGATTTATCATTAAATTTCTTTTCACAATAATTACATTCAAAAGGTTTTTCTCCTGTATGAATTAATAAATGTCGATTTAAATGTGATTTCTGTTGAAAGTTCTTTTTACAATAATTACATTCAAAAGCTTTTTCTCCAGAATGAATTAATAAATGAGTTTTTAAAGTTGATTTCAGATTAAATTTCTTTTTACAATAATTACATTGTAAACGATTGTCTTCTGTATGGATTGAATCAGTCTCTTCTTCAAATTTTTCGTCTAAATATTTCTCTGTTTCCTTTTTGAGTTGTACATCATTTTTGAAAATGGAAAATATTTTTTTATTAAAACATTTTTTTAGATGTTTACATAAAAATTCCTCACTTATAAAATTCATGTGACAATATACACAAGAGTATAGAGGACCTAAAAAAAGAATTGATTTCGTTATTTTAATTCATTATATTTTTATATATCTAAGTATTTTATAATTCAATTTAAGGAATAATATCACTACAAATAATATTAAAAAAAATAATTTTAGTGACAATTAACATTACTTTAGATGAAAAAAACATAGAAACAAAAAAATAACCTATATATATTGGATATTTTGTGTCTTCTTGTGAATCAAGATCCATTTTTAATTGATTAATATATTATCAATTATAAAATATATATACTATGTAATAAGTAATATAAACCAGATGGTCTGTGATATAAAGGTTTTAAATTTTGATTTTGATTTACAATTAAAATAACAACCAAATATTTGTCTTTAAGATAGCAACCAGATGGATGACACGCAAATTTGACATCCGGAATGTGTTTTTACTCTCATCATTGTTAGATGGCGCTGCTGTCGCCAAATTATATTTTTACCGACAGACGATAGGAATGGAAGGTATTGTTTTCACACCAAATTTCAAATGTGGAGATTTTTACATATCTCCACGAATCTTAATAGAAAAATGTATTTTTACCATGATGTCTGTCCATCCGTCCCTTGTGTGTCCGCATAGATGTGTATAGCTTGAAATAAAATTACGGAATATATATTATGTTATATCCACTGGCCATACTTTTGTCGTTCAGTGCATTAATAGGTACGTTTAAGTGGTGTATGTTTTGTTACTATTTTTTTTTAATTTATGTTCTTTTTAATTTAAATTATTAGGCTCGGTGAACCAGATTGTTATATCCACAGGCCATACTTTTCTGTCTTTCAGTGCATAATGACCAAGGTATGTTTTATAACTATTTTTTTTACTATCTCGCTAGAGATAGTATTGCGATCACAAAAGATTTTGATTTTGATATTTTGAAGGCTCCTGAATCATTTTCACTTAGGTTGAGAAAAATCATGAAAATTGGTACATGGGCATTATTCAAAATTCGTAGTCTTCTATCAACTTTTGAGAAATGTAGCTCAACCGGAAGAAGATCATTACCTACAACGTTTTGATTTTTTTCCTCTAAAATGACCGTAAAAATATAGATATATATTTGATAATTTTTCACATGATTAAAAATTGTATAAAACTACTATATATAGAATTTCAGCTTGATTGAATCGCTGAAAGTACCAGAATTAATTTTTTAACACTGTAAATCTCACGCGCCAACATGTGACGTGGTGCCATCAACAAAGAGCCAAACATGCGCTGGTTAAATCAATATTATTTATTAATTTTAATTTATAATTTATAATTAATTAAATTTAATTTAAATATAATATATTATATTATTTAATCCAATTCAAATTGCGAGATATTCTCGTGGAGACACTCCAGCTAATTTAATTTATGTTCTTTTAAATTATTTGAAATTGTTTCAAATATTTTGTTATTTATTTATTTTAAATAATCATCTTGGTGTGAACCAGGTATTAATATTACCCTCCAAATCCGATAATAAGGAATAATTTTTTTTAATGACCAAGCGGCGGTCAGGTACTTTAAATAAATTTATAAAAGTGTTAGAAATATCTATTCATATATGAAAAAAAAAACAATTAAAATTTATTTTAAAAAATTTATATTAATTAGAAAAACTTTTTAATTAATTTTAGTTGTTTTGCCATTTGGAATTCTTTCCAAAAAAATGTTCTCTTGTGATCATCTTTATCCAAAGATTTCATTGATTAAAACACCTCGATAATACGGCAGTATTGAAACTTTACATTCGATATGATTTTTTTACCGACCGACGATAGTAAGGGAGGTATTGTTTTCACACCAAATTTCACATGTGGAGATTTTTACATAACTCCACGAATCATGCATTTTCTTAACAGAAAAGAGTATTTTTAGCATGATGTCTGTCCGTCCGTCCGTATAGATGTGTACAGCCTGAACGGCTCAACCGATTTTGATGAAATTTGGTATATTTACTTAATGTATCATTGGGATGAATTGATCAACTTTTGGTGCAAATCCGGAAACCGGAAGTGGTAGTATTAGCGATCGACGATAGGAAGGGAAGGGTTATTTTCACATTAAATTTCACATGAAGAGATTTTTTAGATATCACCACGAATCATGCACTTTGTATTGGTTTTATTCTCGAGAAAAATCATATTTATTAGTTTTTTCTTGATTTAAAATTATATGACGTCATCCAGCCATTCATGACGTCACAGCCTGGTCTTGCATATATATTATAAATAAAATAAAATTAAAAATGTTTATATTTATTATTTATGTATCCATATCTGTTTTTATTACATTAATAGATATATTAAAATTATTTGAAATTGTTTCTGTAGCTGGAAATTAATTTACTCCAAACCGTCGGTCGGTTCGGACCTGGCCACAGGTCAACTTATTTCTAAAGAATTCTTAATGGCAAAACATACGAAATTAAATAATGAATAGTTATTTATTAATATTTTTGGCACACCTTGTATATATATATACTAATAAATATATAAAATAAATATAAAAAAGTTTATAATTTGTTAATTATTGTATAAATGTTCAATTAGGACAAAATTGCAGTTTTGTTCAATTTTATTAACTTTTAGCTAATAGTTTATTTATATTGCTTTAGTAAACAATTTAACTGCTTTAATTATCCATTATAGTGTAATAATAACAACATCATTATTTGATAGATGCAATGTATTATATCAATGGGTTCTATGGGAAATAAAATATACAAATAAAGTGAAAATAAAATTAAATGATAAATAACTATAGATATAATATTTAGACTTAACAAAGTTCATTGATAAGTGAAGAATTTCACCTTCTTAAGACAATAGATAAATTATTTTACCCAGAAGTTGAATAATATATTTTAATTTTGATTTAATCAAAATATAGAAATATTTTGAAGATATTGATTTCTTAAATGGAGTAGGATAGCTTAACTAATAGCTTATTCAACTAGCAAACCAGGAGTCCAGTGTTCGAGACCAAAAAGAACAAAAGTTTTAAGAAAATTAATTAAACAAAAAATTATTCCCCAGCCCCATGAGTAGCGGATGGACACTCTCTGATCCAGATAGAGGTAGGTCCACTTCAGTGAACCCTGCTCACTCAAGCCACGACTTTTCAATTCTTATTGAGGAAGTCGCGTCCCAATCCCTAATAAACTCCAAAATCCCATCAATTCAATATTAAAAATCCTTCACATATCCCTTCCCCACTCCTCATCAGACTCTTGAGACAAGTCTGGTGGAGGTTTTCTTCAAGTTCCCTTTTTGAAGAAAATGGGCAAACCGTAACGGTCAACAGGGAGCGCAATTGTTTCATGCTGGAAAATTTTCTTCGATCCAAAATGGAAGAAAATGGAGTGAAAAATGTGTGGTTTCAACAGGATAGTGCAACCGCCCATATATATATATATTATATAGAACGAAAAGACATAGTGGGTCTTTATATAAAAATATAAAATGATAAAACTACCCTCTCTTGAAAAATTATTTATAAAAAATCAATCAATCATCATTATTTGAGAAAGAGAAAACATTTGATTTTAATGAAAATTTAGAGTTAATTGATCTGTCGAACTGTCATAAAAATTTCTCTGCTTTACGTAAGGTGTTTAAATTACATAATTTTGTAATAAAGAGGAATTTCTAGTATAAATTATTGTAAAACATAATTTCATATTCACATGTTGATTTTAATTTCTAAAAAATTTCGGATGGTTTAATACTGAAATAAATCTTGTATATTCAAATACTTAAATATGTAAATAAAATTTTAATTTTTAGTAGAAAAAATATCTCTGATTTTTGTACATCCTATGAAAGGACAGCAGCTATCAATTCAGTTGCCGCCTAAGCGGAGTAGAGATTTTGTATGATCACACACACACACACACAGTATGATCTATTTTGTCTTGTATATTACTAATCATAATATTATATGGATTTAATAACAATATATCCTCACTACTATTTTATATTAAGATATTTTTTAGATATGATTAATTAAAGTTGTCAAGTTGAACATATTTTTTAAATATACTATTAAACATTAACTATTAACTTTCAGACCATTCTTTAACTATTTCTCTTTCTGGTTCGATCTTTCTCCGGTAGACACTTCTTATTATTGTTGTTGCCATCACGATTCATGGTTGCTTGTTTTTGAGGTTATCCTGCCGGAGCAGGGTTTGCAGAGCTGGGGGCAGCCGATGTTAAATTGAAATTAATTAATTTATTAAATAATCTTAAGTTCTATGCTGGGATTCGAACTCCGACTTCCTGTGTTGAAATCACGTACTCTACCCACTCGGCTATGCTGTCTTCTTCTTCTTCTTCGTCGCTTTCTTCTTAACAGAAGTTGCGTGAACTTTAACTCCATGCTCCCACAATTTTTATTTTGTGGAGCACCTTTCTCCATCTGGAGCGATCGCGAGCCTCCACAGTAGCCTTCTGGAGACCAGCGCCAACACCTTCCCCTATTTGATCGGTCCATCTGGCCGGTGACCTGCCCCGTCTTCGTGAACCCTCCACTTTTCCTTGGATCACGATCCGTTCAAACCCATCATTGGAGCGGGTAAGATGACCAAAATAGCTCATGACCCTTGTGAGCACAATACTCGACAGCCGAAGATCAGCCCCTATCTCACCAAGAATCGAGATGTTCGTTCGACGTGCTGTCCAGGGGACTCGTAGCATCCTCCTCCAACACCATAGCTCGAAGGCATCTATTTTTCTGCGACTGACCTGCTTCACTGTCCATGTTTCTGATGCGTACAGCATTACGGGGAAGACCAGCGATTCGACTAAAACTTTTTTTGTATTGGTGGTTAGGCTGTTGTCCTGCCATATTTTTTTTAACTTCGTCATTACTGATCTCCCCATCTGTATACGCCTATTTATCTCAGCATCACAGCCGCCTTTGTTGGTTATCATGGACCCGAGATATATGAAGTGGTCAATCACATTATAATCCCCGATTTTCTTGACGTTAGGTTTATTGTCATTAGCACGGTCGACAATCATGATTTTGGTTTTTCGTTGATTGATCTTTAGTCCAAACTCTTCACTTACTCGTTCAAGTTTTCCAAGTAGCTGAACTAATTCCTTTTCCGAGTTGGCGAGCAGGGCCGTATCATCCGCATAATTTAAATCTGTTATTTTTACCCCTCCCACAGAAACGCCACCATCCCAGCCCCCCAGAACCCTCCGCATGACATATTCCCCGTATATGTTGAAGAGAATCGGCGACAAAATACATCCCTGACGCACACCCTTGCCTACATTAAACTCCTTCGACAGGCTGTTCTCAATCCTAACCACCCCGGAGTTGTTTTCGTATAGACTCTTTATTAATGATATTAAATGTATGGGAACGCCCATGCTTTCCAGAATCATCCAGAGCTTCGGCCATTGTAAGCTGTCAAATGCTTTGCAGTAGTCTACAAAGCAAAAATAAACTGGGTGATAATATTCTCTGGCTTTTTCAATTATGAGTCTTATGTTTAAAATTTGTTCTCGGGTTCCCTTTCCTTTTACAAAACCAGTCTGATTAGGTGGAATCTGCCAGGCAATATAGTGCTTCAGTCTTTCATGAATGATAGAAAGCAACACTTTACTAGCATGAGGTATTAAAGCGATAAGTCTGTAATTATCACAAATGTTTTTGGGTCCTTTTTTATGGAATGGGACAAAAATTGAGCGAACCCAGTCATCAGGCCATTTTCCAGTATCCCACACCCTATTACAAATATCTCCAATTCTTGATATTCCTATGTCTCCCATGCCTTTCAAGATCTCTGATGTAATTTGATCTGAACCGGGAGATTTACCGTTCTTCAGTGAATTTATGGCATGAGACACTTCAGACTCTAAGATACCAGGCTCATTTTCAAAAGATTGTATTGTTGTAGATGGTGGATCCCCCTGATATAATGATTCACAATAGTCCCTCCATATATTGCATGTTTCTCCAATTGAATTGCTAGATTTTCCACCAAATTGGAGCGCCCAAGACCCAGGACTAAACTCACGGGAGATTAATTTGATTGTCTTGAAGAGATCTTTAGAATTATTATGCTCAGAATGCTTTTGGACATTTGAGCATAATTCTTTATAATAGTTATTTTTGTCTCTCCGACATGCCGCTTGGATATTCTTGTTCAGTTGTTTGATCATCAATTCATTATTTCCTTTGGATTTTAGGATGCGCCTTTCTTCAATCAATAGCATTGTTCCATCCGTGATCCACGAATTTCTTTTGACATCCCTTGAGGTTATATCTACTGCACTTTTAATAAGTTCTTTTGTAGATGTCCACATCTCATTAGCAGAAGATGAAAGGTTGTATTTGTACTTGGAGTTGTAACAAGTTATTCTCTTTAGAAATTCTGTAGAATTTGAGATCTTGAGTTTCGGATGGACACTCTGGATGTTACATTTTTTCAGTTTCAGACAGAACTCGGCTACAAGTAATTGATGATCGGATCCACAAACCGCTCCCGGGAGCGTCTTCACATTCCGTATTGAAGACCTCCATCTCGTTCTTATGAGAATGTAATCTATCTGGTTTCGACGTACTCACGTACTCTACCCACTCGGCTATGCTGACCCCCCTTAAAATATTATATACAATTGTATTTCTTATATTAATTGTCAATTACCAAATGTATACAACTACAATTGACAATTAAAAATATTTTAGTTCTGAGGAATAGTTCGAACATGCACGCGAAACGTCGATGAAAAAATCTAGAATAAAAATTTTTTATTTTAATCGCCTCGGCTGCCCATATTCGGAATCTTTTATTTTAAGATATTTTGTATTAATTGAAATTATATAATAATATATTTATTCTTCAATTACTGGTGACTTAAAATAAAAATAAACTTCGAAAAGTATAAATTATTTTTCATAATTATTTGATATAGGAATTTACAAGAAATATTTACTATGGAAATGAACTAATAATTTTGTTTGAATAGTGAAATTTGACAAAGAAAAATTTTTAAAGAACACATATCAGTTCTAATGTTTATGTTCTAATGTGTTTATTTTAATATTGTATACTTTAATTATACACTTTCTTAATCTTTGAAAGATAAATTGAATAAATTACATGCAAGTAATTAAAATCAAGTTTTATATTTATAGCTATCAATTTCCCAAAATATTATGGTTATAGTTTTATATATCAACTAGCTGCTCAGAGCTCCTTCGTCGCTCTTCGCATCTAGACGGGGGCTCCGCCCCCTGTACCCCCCCCCCCCCGAGTGTCCCTATTCTGAGCTATAACCATCTAACTCCTAACCTGTCCCATCTTTCTCACGTTCCTTCCTACATTGTCCACCCTGTTCACAATTGGTCTTCCACACAGACGTTTTCCAATCGAACTCCCCACCAATATATTTTTCCTCTCCCATTCTAGCCATGTGACCTGCCGATCCCAGCCTTCTCTATTTTATGACCTATATCTAGAGATGCATAGAGGTCATGCAATTTCTTGTTATGCAGTCTCCGCCACACACATTCCCCGGTGTCCTCATCTTTCTTAGGCCCATAAATGCTGGGAAGAATCCTATTCTCAAATACTCTGAATCTATTCTCATCTCCCAGGGTTATAGACCATGCCTCCCACCCATATAATACAATTAATAATTTAATAATTTTGATCCACTTTGATAATAATTTCCAGATTGCAACCTCGATTTAAATTCTTTGCAAATATTATTCTCTCTGATACTAATTATTTTGTCTTATCACTATTAATTTCAAACCCCATCAATTTTCCTGCCTCGATTAATTTTTTTATGCTACTTTAAATGTTATTAATTTATTTAAAAAAAATCAAAGTAAACAAAATAAAAATAAAATATAAAATTAGCATAACACTAAACTACTATAAAAATAATATTAAAAAATATATTATATATTAAAATCTTACGTGAAAATCCAATTATGAGATCAAATTTTCTTAATTAAAATAATTTACTCACATAATCTTAAAAATTAATAGTATTAAATTATAGCCGTAATGTGAATGTTTTCAAAGTTTAAAAGGCCAATAAGATCAATTGAGATATTGTAAATATCAATAGATAAGTATATAAAAAGATTTTTATCTGCACATTGCTCAGAATTTAAATTACCGCCAAATATCGCCACCAGCGCCTCTACTGACATATTTTTGTTCTACATAATTTCCACTACCCGCCTATAATATATTCTTTATAATTTTTTTAAAATTTTTCTAATTAAAAAATCGAAAATCGGGCTTCGAGGTCTGGTGGCCAGCCCCTTTGTGCTTCCGTGTAAAAAATTCCAGGTCCCTGCGTGCGATAGATTTGCCTGGAGAGCTCGGTCAAACAGACAAACAGACACATTACACTTGCTTTTATTATTATAGGTATACTTCGTTGGGAAAAAGTGTGAGGGGAGGTGACTGAAAACTTAATAAGCACATCTATCAACATTTATTTAATCAATCATTTAAGTAGATAAAATATTCAATTTATTGTTAATACTATTTGATTCTTAAACCTTAAAATTGTATTTTATTATGAATTATTATTTTATAAATCTTTGGAGGTAAATATAAATACAGACATTGTTTGTAAAAGAAAAGGTTGATTATTTAATATCCACTAAATGGGTTAGTTAAATATATTTAGACCAATATTTGTTAGAAATACTATATAGATATGTAGGGGTAAAAAAAATTCACACGTAGCATAAAATAGTTTTCAATCAATCTATTCAAATTTCAAATAACATTATAAATAAATTATTTATATTGGAGAGGCAGTTTCAAAATATTGAACATGACTAATTGGAACATTGCTAATATTTATAATGAATTTTCATCTACCAGGTAAAATTTAATTATAGCAAAATACTATTTCACAATAAAGTTATAAAATATAAATATTAGATTTGGAAATTTAAATGAAAAAAATTATTTTATATATTATAAGATAATAATCAATTGATTTATGAAAACTTTATATTAGAATATATTTATGATATATACAGAGAGGCGGATTAAATGCCGGGCGGACCACAAAATAAGATTTGTTGAGGACATCATAATAGATTTGTTTGTGGGATAATTTAATTGTTGGAGTCAAATCTCTTTCCGCCGAGCCATTTCTTCAGCTTTGGAAACAAGAATTAGTCACTCGGAGCTAAATCCGGAGAATATGGGGGATGAGGAAGCAATTCGTATCCCAATTCATGAATTTTCATAGAAATTCACTTTTTCCATTTTCTTCTCAAATCAAGAAGTAGTGTTCTATTAATGGATGTCAAACAAAAATTAAAAGACCCAGCTGGTTCAAATTTCGACAGGTTTCAGCTCATGATAGGCTCAGTGTTGGCATTTCATTTAAGAGACGGGAAATACAAAAAGTCACCAACTTATTGACCTACCCTCTTATATTATACTAGAAAATCTAATGCCTATATATATGTAATGAAAATTTTCACAACTTATTTATGAAACATTACAGCAAATTATCATTATTTTTTTTTGCAAAATTTTCTATTCATTAATCACTACTAACTTAGGCAAAAAAAAAAAAATTCATTCAAGATAACCATTTGTGAGAAAATATGTTTGTGAAACATTCTCAATTTTCTATATACTAAATAAAAAATAAATTATACTTTATTTCAAGTCTGTCCATTATCGTATACGACCCAAGACATGTAAGTATATAATGATACACCGTAATCGAAATTTGTTTATTAAATTACACATTTGAAAATATACCATGAAATAATATTCCAATCTATTAGATGACCTATAAATAATAATAAAAATATTAATATAAATATTAATAACAATAATAATAAATCGACCATTTGTTGCTTAAGCTATAAACGTTTTCGTCATCAAATTTAGATTAATTAATTATTTATTTATTTTGATTAATGTTTTCACCTGAAAATAGTATTATTCTATTCAACATTATTATATATTTATTATTACTATTATTATTTTAATCGATAAGTTATATTTTTTTCTTATCACCACCTGTTCCCGTCCTTCATCAGCGACTTTCTTTCTCACACACACCCACATCCATGGTCGTGAATACAATTTATTCAATTTATATCTCATTAAATTGATTAGATTTTTTTTTTATATAATAATAAAGCGTGGTTTGAAAGGTGAGTAGTGGGAGGAGAATAACATTTGATTTAAATTATAGAAACGTCATTTTAATAGAATACATTTATTTAAAGATTCGTTTGTTTGTTTTTTCAGTCGAAAAATGATTATTTTTCACGAAATGTCAATTTTTTTTTTATTTTTTATTTTTTTTTTCACTTATATTTGTCAATCACTAATGTTTGATTAATGGATGTGTATGTGGGTGTGGGTGTGAGTGTGTGAGTGTATTTGCATGTTTTTGAATGGAAATATAGTGGGTCGATTTAGTGGAAATATTTCTTTTGTGAAAATGGTGCAGTATATTATTTTTAAGTAGTTGCATTTTTTATCCCCCACCCCCCACCCCCACCCCTACTCCCAACCCACTCATTCCCTTCTTCCACCTGAAATGGTAAACGTTTTGGTTGAATATCCACTTAACAAAAGGGTAGGGATAAAAAAAATAGAAGGAAAATTTTTTAAGTGTTTTTAAGCAATTGGATTTATTATAAACTGTCGCTGCTCTATTCGATAGAGAAATCATTAGGGGAAAGTTGGAGTGGGGATTGGGCGGGGGAGTGTAAACTAAGCAATTATTCCTCTACTAGGGCCATAGATTTTTTCGCTGTCAAGGCGGAGGGCAGGCGGCACTCCGCTTAGCTTGCAATCAATAGGGCTTGAGGCGGATCTGGGTCAAGGCAACCGATATTTAATCACTCGCATAAGCATAGAAAATTTCAACAAGTACTTGATAATTTTTTTTTCTATTTTTTTATTTTTTTTTTTTTATTTTTGATTAGAGACGATGGATGTGTATAAAAAAAACAATTAATTCTATATAATATTTTATTAATTATGGATATACCATGAGGACCACGCAGAACTTTAAAGATAAATTATTAATTATTGAATTTCCTTTTCGAGTCTTCAGTGTGGTAGACTGTCGTGCTAACCACTAAACCACTGAAGAGTCTCTTTATAATATTATATATAAACTATCAATTCAATTAAGGAAAATAACATTTGAAATAAAATATATCTAGATATATTAATTTTAACTGAAATAGGTGAGAAGAAAGAGGGGAAGAATGGGAGGGAGAGATGACAGAGAGGAAAGTTTAGTTTCTAAATTGGCAAATGGGGACGAATGCCAATTTTCAAATCTCATTTTAAACCCAATCCAATCAGACATAGAGTCAGAAAAGAGGCGGAGACAAGGAGTGGTAGGGGTAGGGGAGTAGAGGAGAAATTATGTTGTTTATATTAATAATTGTACCTATATAACACTATAGAATTATCATTATGGGAATGTCACCTTATTAATTGTATTTTCAAAATTGTTTTTAATTAAATATAGGGGTTAAATTTCCCACCAAAGAGATAAATAAGAAATTCCTCAAAATATCCATTCTTATTATCTTATTATACTAGTAAAAATTGTATATATATTTATATGTATATATATATATTTTTTTTGAAATATTAAACCACTCTAAGGATTTTTTTGAAATTCACACTATAGATAATATTTAACTATAAAGATAAATCGATCTGTATTGGTTTCAGCCTCAAAAAAAATCAACTTTATTAGTATTTTCTTATTTTAACAGTAGTAGATTTAAATGACGTCACAAATGACGTCATTCATATTGAATTTTGCCTCTTGCCATCCTTTTTTAATTGTTATTGTATTAATATTTTTTTATATTTAAAATATATTAATATATATTTAAATATTTAATTTCGAAATAAAATTAAAAATGTTTATTTTAATAATATTTAAGAATCAAATTAAGATATTTTGTCTTGCATACATTGTAAGTATGAATTATCTTTGTGTGTTTAAATTTTAATTGATATTTTAAAAATAATTTCATTCTTTAACTGAATGTAACATTTAATAATTGTAATAAATAATTAAAGAATTGTATATCAATATTTTTTAAATGGTCGAACGATAGCTCAGTGTTCCAGGTATTATTATTGTTTTGTTTTTTTTACTATCTCGTAAGAGATAGTATTGCGATCACGAAAATTTTCGATGTTGAGATTTTGATGTTTTTATACGTTTTGAAGGTTCCTGAATCATTTTCACTAAGGTTGAAAAAAATGTCTGTGTGTGTGTATGTGTGTGTGTGTATGTATGTAACCAAGATTACACAAAAACGGTTTGAGCTAGAATGATGAAATTTGGTACATGAGCATTATTCAAAATTCGTAGTTTTCTATCAACTTTTGAGAAATGTAGCCCAACCGGAAGAGGGTCATTACTTACAACATTTTGATTTTTTTTCCTCTAAAGTGACCGTAAAAATAAAGATATATGTTTGATAATTTTTCCACATGATTAATAATTGTATAAAACTGCTATATATAAAATTTCAGCTTGATTGATTCGCTGAAATTACCAGAATTAATTTTTTAACACTGCAAATCTCACGCACCAACATGTGACGTGGTGCCATCAACAAAAAGCCAAACATGCGCTGGTTTAATATTTATTATTTATAATTTATAATTAATTAAATTTAATTTAAATATAATATATTATGTTATTTAATCCTATTCAAATTGCGAGATAGTCGAGTGGAGACACTCCAGCTAATTTTCAATTTGAAATCAAAATTGGATAGCATAAGTAGTGAACTTTAATAATAGCTCTCACATTCTATCCCCTTACCTAAACATACTCCCACTTTCACGGCATTCTCCGTGTCAAATAACAATAACTTGAAAGATTATTCCATAAAAATTAAAGTGGATTGCTAAATAAACATGAAATTTGTCTACCAAATCAACTCAACCCATTTGTAATCGAATTAGGTGAGTTTTTTTTTCTTACTTAATTTCAAAATGTTTATAATGTGCCCTGAAAACAGCCCTACACATTATTATTATCGAACATACACTGTCGCCCCAATTTCAATTCTATTTATTTTTATCATATTTATTAAATAATAATAATAATAATAAAAAGGCTGAAGAATATACGTCGTGTTTCGAAAGCCATCGAATTCATTTTCCGAAAGAAACACGCACTATCAGTCAAACAAATCAAATTGATAATATCATTGCCATTGTTAAAAGCCATTTGGCTCTTTTCGAACGATCTATTTTCATTTTTCCTGACGTTTTTTCAATGGATAAATCTTTTTTTTTCTATTGACTCATTCCTAAACTCACATGTGGATTGGGGATGTATACACTCATAATGAAAATAAATAAATAAAATATTGTTTTTTTGGATTAATTAATTATAAATTTTTTTTTCTCTTAAATTTAATTTGGAAAATTATTATTTTTATTATTGGTTTTAAAGGTGCGTAGACAGTTTAGCAATTTAGTACCTCTATTGTATAAATTATTTGCCCTCTAAGGTTCCGAATCAGACTGATATATTTTATCTGACCTGTCAACAAAAATAACCTCTGACTTTTGTACATCCTATGAAAGGACATCGTTTAAGCGGCGGGTAAAGGTGTTGTATGATCAGTATATCCGATTCTCTCAACGTTTATCTTGATTTTCTTGATCCAAGGCTGCTAATTTTTATTTCAAGTAGCTTCCTAATTTTAATCACGTAGGCTGGGTAGACCTCTTTTCCATAGACCTCCATTACTAAACTTAGGACTTGACTCGGTACCAGAATGAAACGTGTTGTTCCCTGATCTTGTCAATAAAAACAATAATAAATAAGTAAATAAATAACCTGATGTTATTAGTGTAGCTAAAAAGAGACCGCTTCGGACTTTTTAGCTTCAGGGTCTAACAATTTAACCAATCATATGTTAATATTAATTCTAAATTTCATGAACGTAGCGAGGTTCAATCCCTTGGCCTCAAGTTCATCAGACCAGGACGTTAACCAACTAAATATTAGAGCTAATGACCAAAGTTACATTGTAAATCACTCAGAACTAGCAACAAAGTCGCTACCCTGAGATGGGGGTTATTGTTGGTTTAACTAAAACTATTGAGGTGTTAGTAATAAACTAATACAACCACTAATCATATATTTTTCATTAATAAAAAACAAAAAAATAGACAAATATTAAAACTAATGCTAATGATAATTGAATAAGTAATTAAATATTAAATAATTTATATTTAAGTATAAATAGTGATTCATAAATTTGAATGATATGAGGAATTCCAGAAAATTTAAATTTATATCTTAATTGTTAGTTACTTAATTGGGTTTGAAAACATATTTGTTGAAATCTTCAATTTTAATTCTTTGTTCGTATATACTAATATATAATTAATACTCGACGTTTGACTTTAAACCACACAAAATTGGGAAGATGCTTGAATAAATCATAGTGCCTTCCGATCAAGAAAATCAAGGTAAAGATTGAGATGATTCCATGTACTGATCATACAATACATCTACCCTGCTTAGACAGCAACTGACTTAATAGTTAAGGCGATGTCCATTCATGTAACATACAAAAGTCAGAGATTTATTTTATATACTATAATTATCAATTGAGATAGATAAAATTTAAACTTAAATGGTATAAAAATGATATCAATGTAACGGTTTAAAAATATCTCTAGCTGACTGACAAATTTCCTTTTGCTTTTTAAATATTCCACTGATTACGAACACGATAATTTTAATGACTTTTCTATTTGGATAAAAATACAAGGCATTTTTTTTTATTCCAAGAATAAACCGGAGATTGGATATCTTATGAGTTGTGTTCAACATGCCAAACTTAAATTTATATTCAAACGATTCGATTAATAATAATAAAGGTTTATATTTTGATATTAACGATGAATGTATAATTAATTTAATAGCATATTTTACAAGGGGTGTTTTACAATTCATCTTTTATTACCAATTAGAAAATACAAAAATATAATAAAAGATGTCTTTGTGGGAAATCCCTGAAAAAGATATTTAACCATTCAGAAAAACAGATGTTATTGGTATGATATTAGAATTTTGTCATTTTTAGTTATTTAAAAATGATGCAGATGGCGCAGATTGACTGGGATTTATTTATTTTCAATTTATTAAAATTTACTGGGGCACGTTCATTAATTCATAAAAGTTTTTTTTTTATTTATTTAATAAAAAAAAAGAAAGAAATATAAATTAATAAATATATAAAAAAAACATAGTTACAAGTTCATATAGGAAAATTTCCTGTAACTCTCTCGAGTTTTAATTCCCGCAGATATAAGTTAATTGTAGAGATAGTTATGCCAACTTATAATAAACCGGTCTAAAGTTAATAAAAAAGTTCAGGATTTAAATTCGCGGAGTGAAACTCCCCTGATGCCTGTGGCAGGACACAAACCAGACAACCAGTCCCTGTACTTTTTCACTTCGGTGTAGGAGTTGGACGGAGGAGGGGGTGGGGGTGAGTTTGTATTTTTTTTTTCTCTCTCTCTCTCTCTTGTCTTGTGATTCCTACTCTCACAGAATTCAGTGTCTATTCCCAAAAGACAAACTGGAAACTGGTTTTTGCTTAGAAGAAAATTTTCCACTGTTAGGGTTGTTTATTTAAAGAATTAACTTTATAAATCTTCTACTTTGTTTAATAGGGTTGCAGAGTGAAGGAGAGGGTGAACTTTAAGAAGAAAAATTGTAATGAACAGAGCAGTAAATTCACTTAAAACCAAATTATTTATCATAGACTGATTATATCAAGATCTAAAAAAAGAGAGAAAAAATCAACTGATCTTTGACATAAAATTCAAAATATTTATTCATTATTACTACTATTATTAGTATAATTTATAGGTGGAATAAATATAATGCCAAATTATTAAAAAAACATATTTTCCAATTTTAACCATACACTGGTGAATACAAATCCATATAATATTAATATTTTCCAAACTATAATTTTCATGGAAATAGAAATTCTAAATATATAACCAAAGGCGGCATAAATTTTACGAAATTACTTTGAGGATATGAAAAATATCAAGAAAGAGAGAAATCAAAATTATAATCATAAATAAACAAAAAGAAAAATATATTTATTTGAATAATGTACTTAAATTGTTTTCATGTAAAAAAAACATCTGACTTTTGTACATCCTACGCAAAGACAACGCCTATGAAGTCGGTTATATTAATTAGGTATCCTATGATCAATAGAACCTTCAACCAATCGACCTTTATCTTGATTTTCTTGATCGGAGGCACTACTCTTTATAAAGTAGCTTCCCAATGTTGATCCCGGAGGCTGGATTAACTCCGTCTCATAGACCTCAGATACAGATATTTCCTTGCCGGAGGCTGGGTTAACAGCATCCCATAGACCCCAGCTAGAGAAATTCCCTTGAACCCGTGACCTCGAGAATATGAGCCAGCTACGCTACCTCCTACCCTGTGGCACCGATTGTTTGTATATGTATTATATATATATTCAACCTTTAGCTAGATTTTCATGTAGGTTCTAATTTTCATTATGTAGACTAGGTATATTTCGTTTCCATAGCCTCCAGCTGTTGTCTGTGTCCAAGGTTGCCTTGCCAGGATTGGTACTTGAACCCAGGACCTTGAAGTTGAGAGTCAAGTGTTTAATATAGTTTAAAAAAGTATGTTTATTAGCCAATTTGTGATACATCATAACATAACATAACATAACAAAAAAAGGTTTACTATAATTTTTACATTCCATTGGTGACTTAGTATAAATGTACAATTTTATTTTTAGATTGTCTTACATTATTTACATTATACTTATTTTGAAATAATCTTTATTTGACTTACTTACTAGGAAAAGACTTCTCTTCGTTGTCGATAACTTCCTAGCGGAAGTGTCGTGGCCCTAATAACTCCACCGGAGTCATAGGGTGTTCATGGGAAAATTTGACCGAAGTGGTTTCCCCTTGCCTTCTTCGGTGGGGGCAGCCGATGTTAAATTGAATTAAATTTTTATATTTATTAATTATTAATTATTAATTAATTAATTAATTAAATTAAATAAATATATAATCTTGAGTTCTATGCTGGGATTCGAACTCAGGCTTCCTGTGTAGAAATCTAGTACTCTACCCACTCAGCCATGCTGCCCCCAGGAAAAGACTATATATTACATTTAATGAAAAACCTAGGCCAGTGATGGCGAACCTATGACCTACCCAAGCTTTCCACACTTTGATTTTTATAAATTTTTAAATTTTTTTCAATGTGGTTCTAAAAAAAATAGCTCAGATGATCTGGTGATGCTCTGAAAGGCTGAGAAACACTGATATACCAATTAATTATTTATAAATATTTATACAAAATATATATTGTATGTGATTTTTTTTATTTCTTTTTTAATTAAATACTTAGTGACCCACGAGCTAGATCTAAAAAAATAATGATCAAAATACGACTCATTTCTCAAAAAGGTTCGCCACCACCCACCTAGACTATATATCAGGGCTTCTTAAACTTTTTTTATATAGCGACCCCCTTCAAGCTTAGGAAATTTTAAACGACCCCCTCCTCCATATAATGAAATATATATTAACCGTAGATGTAGATGTAATATCGCACTATTTTTCAATGTAAATAAAATAAGGATTAAAGAATACATACCCATTCATTTCACATATATATAATTTAATAATTTTAAAATTTTATTTATAATGATTCAAAAGTATCAGATCTTTGCGACCCTCTTTCAGTAGTCTCGCGACCCCCCTGGAGGTCGCGACCCACAGTTTAAGAACCCCTGCTATATATGACGGGCAATATTTATAGGAGGATGGGGTGGGATTTGTGATATAAATTTTTATTTTTTTTAATTTTATTTTATACATTTTTACCGACCGACGATAGTAAGGGAGGTATTGTTTTCACACCAAATTTCACATGCGGAGATTTTTACATATCTCCACGAATCATGCATTTTCTAAACAGAAAAAAGTATTTTTAGCATGATGTCTGTCCGTCCGTCTGTCCGTCCGTCTGTCCGTCCGTATAGATGTGTACAGCCTGAACGGCTAAACCGATTTTGATGAAATTTGGTATATTTACTTAATGCATCAGTGGGATGAATTGATCAACTTTTGGTGCAATTCCGGAAACCGGAAGTGGTAGTATTAGCGATCGACGATAGGAAGGAAAGGGTTATTTTCACACCAAAGGAGATTTTTTTTATATATCACCACGAATCATGCACTTTGTATTGGTTTTATCCTCGAGAAAAATCATATTTATTAGTTTTTTCTTGATTTAAAATTATATGACGTCATCCAGCCATTCATGACGTCACAGCCTGGTCTTGTATATATATTATAAATAAAATAAAATTAAAAATGTTTATATTTATTATTTATGTATCCATATCTGTTTTTTATTACATTAATAGATATATGAAAATTATTTGAAATTGTTTCTGTAGCTGGAAATTAATTTATTTCAAACCGTCGGTCGGTTCGGACCTGGCCACAGGTCAACTTATTATATATATTTTTTCTATTTACGATTTTCATAATAATTATTGGTATGGTGACACTTAATCTGTTAACCACAAACATTTGCTGGAAATTTTGATCCTATCTGTTTTGTCTTGATTTCGAATAGAATTGCTTTCAACCTCGAAAAAAATCATTTTTGTTAGTTTTTTACTTTCCCGCATACTTCGTATAAGGGAAGTATTGGAATCTTCAAAAATTTCGACTTCGAGATTTCGATAGATCTTGACGTTTTAGACCTCCCTGAGTCGGAAAATACCATTTTTCGAATTATGTCTGTGTGTGTATGTATGTATGTATGTATGTATGTAATGTCTGTAAGCAAATTTACTCAGAAACTAATCAAGCTAGGACTTCGAAATTTGGTACACCGATATTATTCACAGTTTGTAGATTTCTATCAAAATTTCGTCAAAATCGGTTAACCGGAAGTGGTATTTTACCTACACTGGTTGCGTTTACCTTTCAAGTAAAGTACCAGTTTGCTTCGAGATATTTGCTTCATATTTTGTATATAGATTTAAAAATATGAAAAAAATTGAGATACCAAATTTCATCATGATCTGACTACCGGAAGTGACATTTTACCTATACAAGTAGCGTTTCTTTTTTACCGACCGACGATAGTAAGGGAGGTATTGTTTTCACACCAAATTTCACCTATGGAGATTTTTAGGTACATATCTCCACGAATCATGCATTTTCTTAACAGAAAAAAGTATTTTTAGCATGATGTCTGTCAGTCCGTCCGTATAGATGTGTACAGCCTGAACGGCTCAACGGATTTTGATGAAATTTGGTATATTTACTTAATACATCAGTAGGATGAATTGATCAACTTTTGGTGCAAATCCGGAAACTGGAAGTGCTAGTATTGCCGATCGAAGAGAGGAAGTGAAGGGTTATTTTCATATCAAATTTCACGTGAGGACATATCTCCACGTGTTATGCACTTTGTATTGGTTTTATCCTCGAGAAAAATCATCTTCATTAGTTTTTTCTTAATTTAAAATTATATGACGTCACCCATCCCTTCATGACGTCACAGCCAGCCCTTATATATTATAAATAAAATAAAATTAAAAATATTTATATTATATCCATATCTGTTTTTTTTACATTTAAAATATCAGTTAACCGGAAGTAGCACTTTATTCTATATATATATATATATATATATATATATATAAATGTTACCAAATATCAAATTTGACACCAATAAACTAATACGAACTGGCTCTTTATCAATACCAAGTTTACACATTCTAAATATTCATTCACAACTCTTTATACCTATTTATATGCGGGAAAGTCTAGGGGAGGACACTCCCGCTTATTCTTAATTTAAAATAGTAAATTTAGATGACGTCAGCAACTACGTCAAACAGAGCATCATTAAATACAAAATATTATAAATAAAATCAAATTTAAAATATTTATTTTAATAATATTTTGTAATCAAATTACGAAATATATATTATGACCATACTTTTCTGTATTTCAGTGCATTAATACGTACGTTTAAGGGCTGTATGTTTTATGACTATTTTTTTTTAATTTATGTTCTTTTAAATTATTTGACATTGTTTCATATATTTTGTCGTTTATTTATTTTAAATAATAATCTTCATCTTTAATATTCATAGTTCATAAGGAATAATTTTTTTAAAGTATCGACCGGCGGCTCGGAGAACCAGGTACTATATATATATATATATTGGAAGTATAATAAAATTAAATATATATGATAATAGTAAATTAATATAATAAAATTTATTTTATTTTTTATAAATTATATATTTGGATATATAATTAAAAAAATTATAAAAAATATTTGTTGGTTTATACTACCTATCCTAGAATCATAAAAGATAAAATATATAGATTAGTAATAATTAAGTGAGGGACCAAGAGGTAAAGCTAAGTATAAGCTAAGTATAACCTGAAAAGATATTAAATAAGTAGATTAATAGACAAAAGGATTGAAAAATAAAATAGACAATAAACAATTATAATATAATTTTTAAATAGAAAATAATTATTATTTCTTAAAAATATCAATAATAATAGTAAAAATAGAAAAAATATTTAGAAAGACTTATTATAAAGTTTTTTGCGGGTAACGGGTAGTCTCTTCTCTATGATCCCAATAGAAAAGATTTCTACTTCAGGGAGTAGCGTCCCTGCCCTCACGTGAGCTCTGAAATCCTTTACCCGCGTTGACTCCTTTCCATCCATTCCTTTACACTTACCCTTCCCCCCACCCCTGATGATTCAAAAAATCAAATTTATTTGGATGAAGGAGAATACCTAGCATAGATTCATTAAAAAGAAAAACAATTGAAATCTTGTCTCTTATAGGAGACTCTTTAGAGTCTCCCTATATATATTTGAATTAACCCCCCTTCGGGGGGTTAATTCAAATATATCCAGTTTACGTCAATTCTCCTACTAGCAAAACCCCGTATATTCACGAGTGAGACATGTCTTATGTGCCTCAGAGAGGACCTACCTCCTCAACGCTTCACATTAGTAAAAATTTAGAACTCATATTTATAGTACGTTTTGGCGAATTAGAAAAAACAATAAAATCAATGTTTTTCATTTTATTAAAATTTTTGACTAAATCTTGTAAATGGTGACCAAGACAAATCCATTGACCATAATTTTAGCCAGATTCTAAATAAAATTGATTTTTCTTATCATTAAATGGAAATTTTTAATTAATTTTAATATCGGTTTATTTTTACAGTTTAACAAAAATTTTGCCTCATAACAACAGATAAAACCTATACGAATCGATTCATTATGAAATGTAGATTCTTTTTCACTACTATTATATAATTTTACGATGCTTCGTTGATTAAATATCAATTATTGAATTTTGACAGATTGAAAAGATTCGCGGCCATATTGATTGATCGCCACCTCCAATGTGCTTTGCTTATCCGTGACCTTGAAGGGGACAATTGTTTTTTAATTCCTGCATAGCAACTTCTTGTTTACCCCCATGGATGAGATTCAACTGCCTTTGGCCTTATTTCCCTAATACACGCATGCCATATATTCTACATTAATTTTAAATATTTTACTATTTTTTTGAATTTATGTTCTTTCAAATTATTTGAATTATTTTTAATAATAATCTTAATCTTAAATATTCATAGTTCATAAGGAATATTTTTTTTTAAAGTACAGACTCGTTGAACCAGGTACTAATATATTAAAAGATTGTTTTCTCATTTAAGTCGAAAATTTATCATTGAATTGAAATATATTTAATTTATTAATCTTACATATCAATGTTTTGTAATTATTATGTTAATATTTCCTATATATTATTATATATATATATTTAATAACATAAAAATAATTTGCACTCAATAAAAATTTAACTTCTCGTTTCTCACGTAAACATTCCTAAAATAATCATGATGTACTACTAACAAGCAATGAATAAATTTTCATTTCAATTAGATAAAATAGACACACTACTTTTGCTAACTAGCTTAATTAAATTTGGTTGATACAAAAAAAAAAAAAACGAACAACAACCGTGCGGTTTATTTATAATTCTAATCAACAATAATTTAGGTAATATATATACCTATATATACATAAATGCAATATATTTAAATATTTTTATATTTATTTATTTAACTTTTGTTCAAATAAATGAGCGTTTTATTAAAAATAAATAATAAAAAAAATTAAGAAACAAATTTTCATAATCCTATCACTAAACATAACACTATTAAAAGGCTTGTGTGTGTTTATATAAAATAATAATAAAATTACTAAAATTTCGATTAGAAGAACAAAAAATGACTTTGTCTTCAATATTTTTCGATGCATTTGCTAATAATTAATACTTGAAGAATAAATAATGCTATTTTTGATAGGAAAATAAAGGAATCCTTTGATATTAATTGCCAGGGGAATTTAAAGGATCGGATGAGCGTCTCTAAAGAGAACTCCAGATAAGGGGGGGGGGGGGGGTATGGCTGGTGGGAGGAGAAAAGAGAACGGGAAGGACAAGTTTATCAGAAGCCTCGAAAAGGGATCCTAAATTAAATCCAAGAGAAATTTCCATAGCAAGGCACAGTGTGACGTTTTAGTCTAACACAATCAGTTTAGGTTAAGTGGTGGGTAGAGATGGGCTCATAACCAGATTTTGCTACCAAAAGATGTAAGGAAAGGACAATGTTGATGGTAGCTAGCAGCCAAATAAGGCATACATCTGGAGATGGGTGGGGGATGTTCTAACAGCACTAACAGCTTAACCCACCACCCCTCTTTGCTAACACCTTAATTCATCCCACCTCTCCTTAAAATTGGTTGGTCAATTAAAATTAAAAAAAACAAACAAACAAATTATCTATCATAATGGAAAAACTACGATAAAAATCAAATTTTTAAAAAATAATATTATTAATTCTTTATTATTCAATTCCTGCTATTAGGTTTTGAAGGTCCCTGAAGCCCAATTTACACGGGCTTAGTACTTGTCATTAGTTCAGGAGTGGGCAAATACTTTTAAACAGGGGCCAAAATGAAATTTTCAAAATGTCTTCCGGGCCGGAGGACTATATTTCGAAAACACTAATAAAAAAAATTTATCTTTTTTTTAGAGCAATATTGAACGAAAAATCAAAATAAGAGCTAACTTTTTCAACGGGCCGGTGGGCGTTCAAAAAGCCCGCGCTTGAAAGTATTTGCCCACCCCTGAACTAATAACAAGTACTAAGCCCATGTAAATTGGGCTTGAGTCATTTTCACTTAGTATGAGAAAAATGTGTGTGTGTGTGTGTAGACAAGATTTCGCCAAAATGGTTTGAGCTAGAATAATTAAATTTGGTACATCGGCATTATTCAAAATTCGTAGTTTTCTATGAACTTTTGAGAAATGTAGCTCATCCAGAAGAGGGTCATTACCTACCACGTTTTGATTTTTTTTCCTCTAAAGTGACCGTAAAAATAAAAATATATGTTTGATAGTTTTTCACATGATTAAAAATTGTATAAAACTGTTATATATAGAATTTCAGCTTGATTGATTGAATGATGAAAGTACCGGAATTAATTTTTTAACACGACTACAAATAACTCGCCAGCACGTGACGTGGTGCCATCAACAAAGAGCCAAACACGCCCTGGTTTAATTTATATTTATTAATTTTATAATTTATAATTAATTAAATTTAATTTAAATATAATATATGTTAATTAATCCAATTCAAATTTGCGAGATAGTGAGTGGAGCCACTCCAGATTTTTTTTTTAAATATTAATTCATTAATTAAATTTAAATAATTAATTTTTGTTTGATATTGGAGAAATAAATTTATCTTATTTAAGAAATTAAATAGAATAAAAATTTGTCTTGCAATGACTAAGTTGGTTAGAGCTTCAATAGTTTTAGGTTTGATTGAGCTTCATCTTAGAAAAAGCATTCCTTCTGATCGAACCTCTCGAAGCATAAAATTTGAAAAGTTATAATTAAATTTCATATTCAGTGATATTTTCTCTTTTTTTTTTTTTTAATTTTAAAGAAAAATAAAATTATAGTTCTATTTAAATTATATCTATACTTGTATAATACAAACAAGGAAAACCGCAAAATCTTATTCATCATAGAATTATATTATTATTATATTTTGTATTTAAACTATGAATTGGTTAATTTTTGAAATGATTATTATATATCTTTTTTTTTTATTTTGTTTATTAAACATAAAATTAATATATAATATTAAATTTAATATTCAGTGATATTTTCTCTTATTTATTTATTTATTATTTTTTTTTTTAATTTTAAAGAAAAATAAAATTATAATTCTATTTAAATAATATTAACAAGAAAAACCACAAATTCTTATTCATCATACAATATTATATATTGTAGTTAAACTATGAATTGGTTAACTTTTTGAATGATTATTATATATCTTTTATTTTTTCCTTTTATTTTGTTTTTTCTGTTATTAATGGGAATATGATTCATTTATTTTTAAGAAATGAGTAAAAATATTTCAATTTGTATTCTTAAAAAGGAACAAACGCAAATTATTTTTCTACTGACCAACCTTGAATTTTCAACAAATATTCAGTTGTATTTTTTTTTATGCAGAATGCGATCTCCAACACGCATAGGGTAAAACCTTTTGCCCGTGACCTTCCATTTCTAAAATAAAATAATAACTTAAAGGCAGTGGGTCTAAAAGAAAAAAAATGAATTCTCATCTTTGCCATGGATTTTTATTGAAAATACATGATCCAAAATTAGACACACCCACCCCTTTATTTGCCCCCATCGGTCGTAAAACCACCCTCCATGAAATAAACCATTCCTGTATTAAACATATATTAATTATCAAATCTAGACTATAAAATTAACTTAAGGATATATATAAGATATATATAAATAAATACCTTACCTTAAGAATATACATATATATATATATATATACATACTTAAAGAAAAGGTGTAAAATTTATTGATTAACCATTTTAATGTTCATCATATTGTTTCAAAATATTTAATTTTTTTTATAATTAAACTGTTTTCAATTCTCATAATAAATTAAATAGATAATTCAAAGGTATTTAAATTTGAATCTGTAAATATTATAAAAATAATTATGTCAATAACAAAAGGCATCCCGTAAAGTTACATTTATTTTAATTATTTAATGATAATATTAAAAAAAGTAAAATTATATTTCTTCTGTAATTAATATAATATAGGTATATAATTTAAAATATTCAAATGTCTAACATTTACTGTTATCATGTTGGCATCCTGGACATCAACTAATCCCACTAATAGCTTCAAGACTCATTTGAATAATTTAACCAAATTTATTAGCTGTCATCTTCTATTTTAAAATTATATTAAAATTAAATATTATGTTATTTATTAATTATCATAATATTAGTCAAGATTTGAATAATAGATATAAATACCAATTGTTATTCTCTATAGGTAATTAAAATGTTTTTACAACTATTTTTTAAATAAATGAGAATATAATAAATTGTTTTTTTATAGAACAAATTTGTCTATAGTTACATTATTTTTAAATTTAAGAAGTATCTTCAAGAACATTATAAATATATGCATATATAAATAAGGTGACCATATTTTGAAAACACCAAACCAGGATATTTTACCTTTTTTTTTATTTTAGAACCAAATTGAAAAAAATTTTGGAAAAAATTCGGAAATGTTCAAAAGCTTAGTCCAAAAAACGTTTCACCTTTTTTTTAGAAGCAAATTGGAAAAAATTTTGAAAAAAGTACGAAATGTCCTAAATATTTCAAAAAACGGGACAGATATCAAAATGAAGGGCAGAGCTTACAAATGGAGGACTATCCTCCCTAAAGGAGGACGGTTGGTCACCTTAATATAAATATATATTAGTATATATATCATATAAATTAGTATCGTATATAAATCGCTCTAATATATTTTATAATATTATACATTATTCCATTGTATGGTTGGTATTATATATTTAAATTTGATATTATATTTTTTTCGTTATTTAGTATTTTAATAATGTTGTTATTCACAGTAATTTGTGATATATATATATATATATATATATATTGCTTTATTCCATGCATCTCCAAATATAAAAGGGGACAGAAACTCGAATATAACAGAGATAGATAGATTTTATTATATACACCAACACCAATATTTTATTTTCTAATACATTTAAAAAAAGAAATGATATACTTGGTTTTGTGGAAGAGAGAGAGAGAGAAAGGCAATTATTTTTTTCTAATTGATTAATTTTAACATTTATTTATGTATTTTGTGTAAATATATTAATAATATAAATAACATTTTATTTGATTACAATTATGATTGAGTTCATTCTATATAATAATCTAAATGGGTGTGTGTTATTTTATAGGTAGTAAAATAAATGAAAGTAAATAAACAATTTTGTAGTGAATAAAATATAATTCAAATGTTCCTTCATCAGTCTACCTACAATCGAGAGGATTTTTTAACATCGAAATGGATAGAATGTAGAACATTGATTTGTGAATAGTATTTCTATTCTCCTTCCATTTTTGTGGAATTACTGAGAGATTCAAATGGTTAGCGTTTGTTCTTGAGCATCGTAAACAGTCCGCTTATCTCATAAAATTCAACGCACAATTTATATCCTTTTGTATTGCATATAATTTTGCCTCGGAACTACTTACCGAGTTTATTGTGATAGAACAAAAAATTTTCTCGTTGAATTCTTCAAAACGTGTAAAACTGGATCGGATTTTTCCCAATCATATATAAATCGCTCTAATATATTTTACAATATACATTATTCCATTATGGTTGGTATTATTTATTTAAATTTGATATACTTTTTTCGTTATTTAGTATTAATAATGTTGTTATTAAAGTAAACTTTAATTAATAAATACCAATTCAATGACCAACAGAATGCAGTTCTCGGTTTGTCTGGCTATGCCCCGTCAAAAAAGGCTCTATTCACCTTAAAGAAATCTCGGATGTGAATAAGGAAGAATATGTATGAAAAAATATAAGTTAAAGATAAATGAGTCACATTAACACTCTTAACTAAACTGCTTAGGTGAAAAATTGAATAATAATAATAATATATACATTCTAATTTATAGATTGATAACTTCTTTTTAATTAAATTAAAAAATGATTTTCATGAAATTGAAAAACAAAATAAATAATTAAAAATACGTGTAAACAAGAAAATTAAAAAAAAAATATTATTTTCCCTCAGTTTTCCTTATATTCTCTTAAAAAGTAATTATATGATTATATATATATATATGTGTTTATTAATTTATTAACCCAATTCTCTATTTATTTTCAAATTTCTTTTTTTATGTTACAAATATTCAAAATAAAATAAACTATAAAAATAATTACTCGGCTCTATGATATTCAAATTCGATCTATGTCCTATCATCAGCTGATTATTAAAAATAAATAAAAATTTCAATTTTTTTTTAATTAATAATAAATCACATACTCACTCTACATTAAAATGGATCATGTAATATGTTCTCTATCATGAGTAATCATATTCCAATTTGATCAAAATCTATATTTATTTGTATTACATTAATTTATTATCTATTAGTCGACCCAATAATATTTTATAGAATTATATATATATTGGATGATTAGAATTCATTTTGTAATAATGACTTTCATATTAATAATTCGAAAGTTAATTAGTTGTATATTTAATTGTCAAATATATACATATATACATATAAATAAATAAATAAGAGGACAGGTCAATAAGTCCGTGACTTTTTAAATTTCATATCTCTTAAATGAAATGGCAACACTGATTCTGTCAGCAGACAACTATCAGCTGGCTCCAGCTTGGTCTTTTAGTTTTTGTTTGACGTCCATTAATTGCTATTAACGACTACCTCGTGATTGGAGATGAAAATGGAAAAAATGAATTTCCATAAAAATCCATGAATTGGGATTCGAATTGCTCCCTCATCCGCCCTATTCTCCGGACTAAATACTGTCTTATTGACCTGCCCTCGTATTTTTTTAAGAAAAGAGGATTCTAGTAATTTCCTATATAGCTCATATTATTTTTTCAGACTATATTAGTCACATTTCCAACAATACATTTTTAGTTCCTTTTCCTCCTGGCGAGATAGTAGAAATTGATTCATTTAAATATATATTTATCTATCTCTGTGACTCTACGAAACTCGAAAGTTCTTATCCGCAGCAACCACACACCTCCAAGTATTCCTATTCTGAGCCACAACCTTCCAGTCCGTATCCTCTCCCATCTCTCTCACATCCGTTCCCACATTATCCAACCACCGTGTCCTTGGTCTTCAAAGAGGACGTTTCCCACTCGGTCTCCCTACCAATATATTTTTTGCCATTCTATCTTCTCCCATTCTAGCCACGTGTCCTGCCCACCGTAACCTTCTCGATTTTATAATCCTAACTATAGATAGAGGTCATGCAATTCCTCGTTATGCAATCTTCGCCATTTCTCGGTGACCATCTCTTTCTTTGGCCCATAAATGCTTCGCAGAATCCTATTCTCAAATACTTTAAATCTACTCTCGTTATCTAAGGTCATAGAACATGCCTCACATCCATATAATACAACCGGTAAAATAATTGTTTTATATATTTTAACTTTTATCCCCTTTGATAATAATTTTGATGCGATAAGCCCCTTTATCGCATGATAACAGGCGTTTCCAGTTTGTAACCTCGCTTTAAACTCATCTCGAATATTATTATTTTTCGTTATCACAGAACCTAATTATTTAAATTTTTCTACATTTTCAAATTCTATATCTTGTATATTATATATAATTAAATATATAATTAACCATATATTATATATGCATGCTTTATTCTCAAATGGTTACCCATCCAGGGTTGAAACTTTCGAAGCATCAAGAACTGATGCTTTCAACGTGTTAAAAACGTAGTTAATTTAATTATTGACCTTCATTTTTTTTCATATGTGTACATAATTTGTTGAAATATTATATTTCAAATATCACAATGTCAAATTCTAAAGTGGAGGATGTTATCGTCATCGTTTTCTAACAAATCCATTCATGTGCAGGGTGGAGAGAGAAATAACCTGGGGCTTTTGAAGATAGAGCGTTAAACATTCCACAATCACTATCAATAGCAATTGCAGGTGTTTGTTCGGAAACGACCCTTCAAACAAATATCAATACCTAACGTTATTATATTTGAATAGCATATAGAATATGCCATATATATATATATAATCTTTATTTATTAAGAGACAAGTCAAATTCAGACCCATTAACATTTAATTGATTTACAAATAAGTTTATTTAATATGCCATTTTTATGAATATTTATAAATACCAGATATAGAATAATAATTATGTATAGATTAAATCCTAGTACCTAGGGTTTGTAAGATAAATAAATTAAATCCTTTTAATATAATTAATTATTATCACAATAATAAAAAATTCAGCGGTTGATTCGGCTAAATTAATTCTATTCAACCTTGTCACCACCTACATCTTTCAAATTTCGAAATTAACGCATACAACCAAATTAACTTCCCCAGTTTTTCAATCGTAATTTTACGTGACCCCCTCCCACCGTCCTCCAACACATACAAGAAATTTAATACAATGGTAATGTATTTTTTAAGTATTTTGGATTCTATTTTTAAATAACTGCTTAAAAAAAAGGTTTATTTATGGGTATGTGTGCTTTCCTTCCAGTCATAGTAAAAAAATTTGTTTAACTAATATTTTCTCTTAGATATTTTTGGACTCGACAGTTGCAAAGGTGCTTCTAGATAATAATATTATAAGCTACTTGAAATAACAGGTATGTGATCAAGAAAATCAAGATAAAGGTTAAGAGAGGGGTACCGTTGTACTCATCAAACAACACTACTTTAGCGAAAACAGTAATAATAGACGTTGTCCTTATATAGAATGTACGAAAGTATGAGATTATTTTTTATTTTATCTTATTATATACACCAAATGTTTTTTCAATTTCCTATTCAAAAATCGTTTAATAGAAAATTAGTTAAAATAAAGCTAAAAAAAAAATTGACTGCTTTCTCATTATGTGACAAAATAAGTTAATTCAAAAAATTCATTTGCAAAAGCATCTATTCTATAATTATAAATAAATTGTTCTATTCATTAAACTAGACAAATTTAATCATATATATATATATATATATATGATTAAATTATATTTAATTAATCACACACATGGATTAATTGAATTTCTATTAAAACATGGTTAAGGCATTGTTTTTATTTATATATATTTTTAATGTTCTTTTTTTATCTCTCTGGTTTTTTTATTCTTTTTTTTTTAAATTGAAGTCAATTAATTTATAACTAAACAACAATTATTTCCATTACCTTTAGGGTAAGCGGCGATTTCCTCCCCATATCGCCTCCTGCCCCTAACACACATTTTCTCTCTTTCCTCTCTCTCTCTTTTAGTAAAAATTGATTTACTCCCTGGATTCCAATTAAAGCTGATAGATGGACATTTTAAGGCTCATGGAACATTAAATATATAGGTCAGTTGAAGTTTAAAAAAACAAATATTAATAAATAAGCTCAGTGGTTGTATATAGAATAGATCTATATATAAATAGGTGTTTTAGTATTAGAATAGATATTTATATATAAATTGAAAATATAGTAATAATAGGGAAAAAATGACGAGTAATGTTATATACTATCTATAATTTAATTTTCTACTAATAACATACAAATTCAATTTAAGATTTATTTTTAGCATCTTTATATGTGTATATTGAACTAATGTTCTTGAATATACAGTGGCGTAACTAGGGGGGCAGGGGGGGACATATGTCCCCGGGCGCCAAAATTAGGGAAGCCAATTTGGAACAAAAGAATCACGTGAGGGCAGGGACGCCAATCCCTGAAATAGAATTCTTTTCTACTGGGTTTATAGAAATTTATAGAAATGAACAAAAAATCGAAAGTAGATAACATTAATCAAAGAAAGAATCAAAAATAATCTTTAATCAGCATTAATACGCCTTTTATTCAAACATTATGGATTAATAAATGTTAAAAATTTTCCTTTTACAATAATTTCATTTCAAAAAATTTTTTATCCGTATGAATTAATAAATGACAATTTAAATATGATTAAATTAAATAATAATTACATTCAAAAGGTTTTTCTCCTGTATGAATTAATAAATGTTTATTTAAAGCTGATTTGTGATTAAATTTCTTTTCACAATAATTACATTCAAAAAGTTTTTCTCTTGTATGAATTATTAAATGTGTTTTTAAATTTGCTTTCTGATTAAAGTTCTTTTTACAATAATTACATTCAAAAGGTTTTTCTCCTGTATGAATTAATAAATGTTTATTTAATGTTGATTTATCATTAAATTTCTTTTCACAATAATTACATTCAAAAGGTTTTTCTCCTGTATGAATTAATAAATGTTTATTTAAAGCTGATTTCTGATTAAATTTCTTTTCACAATAATTACATTCAAAAGGTTTTTCTCTTGTATGAATTATTAAATGTGTTTTTAAATTTGATTTCTGATTAAAGTTCTTTTCACAATAATTACATTCAAAAGGTTTTTCTCCTGTATGAATTAATAAATGTTTATTTAAAGATGATTTGTGATTAAATTTCTTTTCACAATAATTACATTCAAAAAGTTTTTCTCTTGTATGAATTAATAAATGAATTTTTAAATTCGATTTTACATTAAATTTCTTTTCACAATAATTACATTCAAAAGGTTTTTCTCCTGTATGAATTAATAAATGAATTTTTAAATTCGATTTTACATTAAATTTCTTTTCACAATAATTACATTCAAAAGGTTTTTCTCCTGTATGAATTAATAAATGTTTATCAAAATTTGATTTCTGATTAAATTTCTTTTCACAATAATTACATTCAAAAGATTTTTCTCCTGTATGAATTAGTAAATGTGTTTTTAAAGCTGATTTCTGATTAAAGTTCTTTTTACAATAATTACATTCAAAAGGTTTTTCTCCTGTATGAATTATTAAATGTGTTTTTAAATGTGATTTCTGTTGAAAGTTCTTTTTACAATAATTACATTCAAAAGGTTTTTCTCTTGTATGAATTAATAAATGTTTATTTAATGTTGATTTATCATTAAATTTCTTTTCACAATAATTACATTCAAAAGGTTTTTCTCCTGCATGAATTATTAAATGAGTTTTTAAATTTGATTTTACATTAAATTCCTTTTCACAATAATTACATTCAAAAGATTTTTCTCCTGTATGAATTAGTAAATGTGTTTTTAAAGTTGATTTCAGATTAAATTTCTTATTACAATAATTACATTGAAAATGATTGTCTTCTGTATGGATTGAATCAGTTTCTTCTTCAAATTTTTCATCTAAATATTTCTCTTTATCCTTTTTCAGTTGTACATCATTTTTGAATATTGAAAATATTATTTTATGAAAACATTTTTTTAGATGCTTACATAAAAATTCCTCACTTATAAAATTCGTATGACAATAAACGCAAGAATACAGAGGACCTAAAAAAGAAATGACTTCGTTATTTTAATTCATTATATTTTTATATATCTAACTATAGTATAATTTAATTTTAGAAATAATATCACTACAAATAATATAAAAACAATAATTTTAGTGAAAATTTACATTACTTTGGATGAAAAAACATAGAAATAAAAATTACTGCTAATTGTTAACGAAATAAATAAATATTTAATTTTAGCTATAAAAAATATTTTATTTTTATTCCTATAATATTTAATCCTATTAACAATAATATTTAATTCTGTTTAAAATAATATTTTTTATATTTATAGAATATTTTTTATTTTTTATATTTATAAAATAATATTTTTTATTATATAATATTTAATATAATTATTATTAAAAATTTTTTATAAAATAATTTAATTTTAAGCGACTCCACAGATGTATATGCAAATTTTAAAAGATGTTATCCCGTAAACTAGGAGCGTCCCGCAAAAATTTTACAAGCAAAGTTTCTTAGAATAAAATAAAGGAACGCACTGGTAAAATTTTATCCAAATCCATGTTAAAGTAATTTTTATGTATAATTACTATTTTATTGACAATTAAGATTACTTTAGATGAAAAAAACATTGAAATATAAATTACCTATATATATTGGATATTTTCTGTCTTCTTCTGAATCAAGATCCATTTTTATTTGATTAATCTATTATCACTTATAAAATATATTCTAAATATATTCTAGGTAATAAGTAATATAAACGTTTTAAACACAGGTTTTAAATATTAATTTTGATTTAGAATCAAAATAACAACCCAATATTCGTATTTAAGATAGCAACTATAAAATTCTAAATATATTTATTATGCCACCACCAAAAAACAAAATATTCATGAAGTAAGTAACATATAATTATAAAGGATGAAATTTCAAATTAATTACTGGATAAATGTGATCTAATAATATTAAAAAAATTATATTATATTAATAAAATTTTTTTTATATTAAATTATAAATAATATAAATGATATTTGATTATAATAAATAAAAAAAAAAAAATATAAACTCCTTTCTTAATTAAAATACGGGCAAGTACAGGTGTCAATATAATTTCAGAATTTATATTATTATCAGTAATAATCCTTGGTCGAAACAGTGTATAAGCTATTGCTTCTTTCAAAAATATAAAACTTAAGCCATCTAATTATAACTACATATAATAATATATAAAATAGGATCAAATATTTTATCAAATAAATTTGAATATATTTTTCATGTTAAAATGAAATTCAAGTTAATTTAATTATTTTGTACCATTTTAAGAAAACAAATTTAACAATAATAAAATAATTAAAAAATTATAAAATTTTCAAATTTTCAAATAAATTGTATAAACTTGTAAAAGGGTCGAGCGATAGCTCGGTGTTCCACGTACTAATAATAATAATAAAAATCACTGAAAATTTGATTATTTTTGCTTTTGAAAAAAAAAGTTTTTAGGTTACTATTACAAACCTTTTTTTATCCAATATCTGTTTGAAATAATTAGAGAGCGCAAAAAAAGGCAATTGCCTTTTTTAAAATTTGAGCCTTTTCAAGATTTTTTTATAGATCTCCACCGACCGATAAAAATCAAACACTCTGGTAGATTTTAAAAAACCCCTTTTTCGCCTTTTTTGGTTTTTTTGGCATTCCGCACCTTTTAAAAAAAAATCGCCTTTTTCGAGCTTTTTTTGCCATTTTTCGCAATTTTTAAATGGGCCCAACGTTTTTCGTTGAATATGAAGCAATTCATCCATAAATGTTGTCAGGCTTATAGAAAAATTATTTTATTCTTTTTAGTAGATTGGAAAAATGTTATTTTATAAAATTTTTTTTTTAACGACCGACGAAAGTAAGGGAGGTATTGTTTTCACACCAAATTTCACATATGGAGATTTTTACATATCTTGCATTTTCTTAACAGAAATAAGTTGACCTGTGGCCAGGTCCGAACCGACCGACGGTTTGAAGTAAATTAATTTCCAGCTACAGAAACAATTTCAAATAATTTTAATATATCTATTAATGTAATAAAAAACAGATATGGATACATAAATAATAAATATAAACATTTTATTTATAATATATATGTAAGACCAGGCTGTGACGTCATGAATGGCTGGATGACGTCATATAATTTTAAATTAAGTAAAAACTAATAAATATGATTTTTCTCGAGAATAAAACCAATACAAAGTGCATGATTCGTGGTGATATCTAAAAAATCTCTTCATGTGAAATTTAATGTGAAAATAAACCATCCCTTCCTATCGTCGATCGCTAATACTACCACTTCCGGTTTCCGGATTTGCACCAAAAGTTGATCAATTCATCCCACTGATGCATTAAGTAAATATACCAAATTTCATCAAAACCGGTTGAGCCGTTCAGGCTGTACACGGATATACGGATATACGGACGGACGGACGGACAGACATCATGCTAAAAATACTTTTTTCTGTTAAGAAAATGCATGATTCGTGGAGATATGTAAAAATCTCCACATGTGAAATTTGGTGTGAAAAAAAATAGGTGTAAATGAGAAACATTGATGTTTGAAGTTAAGAATTTATTTATTTAATGTGATTCTCAATTTTTCTCAAATACACTTGTGGCCACAAGCATCGCCATGGATTGATGCAGCACGCCTAGTGACGGTACCCCCCCCCCACTTCAGTGAAGGTTGGTACTACCTGAGAATCATGTGGATTTGTCAACATTGCTATATATATATATATCAGACCAGGGACTTCTGGAGTGATGTGTTAGATACTTTTGTATAGAATGCGGTAAGTGACAATATTAAAAGCCATTGTTAAAGAAATTCGAATTGCCAGCCATTGAACAGAGATTGCAAAAAATAAAAGCAAGATTTAGATAAAATATTTTAAAATATATATATATATATGTCTTCACATCCCAACAATAGCTCAAAATCAGGTGGGGGACAAACAGATGGCACTTCCGGATCCCTTATGTGTATTTGGTGGGACAGATTCTAGATGGCGGTTGTGTCGATAAATGACATTTTTTTTTTAATTTTACCGCCTTTATGAGGTTGATAATCATACCACGTGATATTCAGACCACAACACATGTCACAATTTAGCTAGCAGACATCAGCAGATATGGTATATAATGTAAGTATAATTTTATTAATATATTAATATGTATATATATTTTAATTAAATATATATATTAATTACTTATGGATTTTAATGAATTATATATTTTATATATATACCATTATATATTTCTCAATATTTTCTTATAAATTTTATTTACATGTTTTATGTATATAGATTTTAATTAATTATATATTTCAATTGCACGTGGTTTGATCTACAGCAACATAAATTAAATTTAATTTTAATTAATTCTATATATATATATCATATATATAAATAAAAAATATAATAAAATGTTGTAAAATATATATTATATTTTTTTATAATCGTCCAATGTATTTTTTTAAGGAAAAACAAATGCTTTACCTAGAGAAGAATGGGGTCCCATGTTCTGTTTTCCCACCAATGATAATCTACGTGAAAAGTGGATTAATCAAATAGGCCTAGCAAAGGAAGCTCATGGAGTAAAATAAATTTATTATTAATTTATAATTGATATTAGTTTATTGATTATTTAATTACTATCATAAAATAAAAATATGTAAAAAAGATTTTATTGTGATTGTTAATATTTATTGTTAATAATTTATTTTAATTTTTATCCTTCTTTAAATAAATATATTACTTATAAAACATTACTCTTTTCATTTATATGTGTAAATTTCCTAGCTTCAATTTAAAAATTGTGAATATTCCTGTTAAATGAAAAATTATTTATTTGGAGATAAAACCAAAGTTTCAGAAAAATAAAAATTGTTTGATGAAATGTCAGTTTTACCTCTAAATAAATAATTTTTTATTTAACTGAAATTTTCACAATTTTTTTCATTCCAATTATTCCTTCAAAAAAAAAAAATTAAATTTAAAAAGCCCAATAAGCTCCCCCCACCCCAAAATATTTACATCAGGTAGTTACGAGGGAAGTCAATAGATGGCGCCAAATTCTAAATAAATTCAAAAAGCCCACCACTCCCCCACCCACTTTTCCATCAAGTTGCGGTGGGATTTAATGTAGGTGGCGCCAAATAAGGTTTCATCGTGATGCACAGGCGTGTCCAGTCTGTATGATAGTCTGTGCTCAAAATTTATTTACATATATTAAATGGAGATTCAAAAGAATACAAAAGTTAAATCACTGAAAAATGATTTCAACTCATTTTACTGCCATTAAGAGGAAAAATTATATATATATAAATAGATGCTTCATTTACCATTTGAAATAATAAAATATTCATTTTATCACGTAGAACTATTGTGTTTATTTCAACCCTTCACATTCTAACAAGATTTATCATTACAAATTTTTTTCTTACAATACTAAAAGTTGTATTTATCATTTTATTAATTGTCACTAACATTTATAATACATTTCATTAGTAAAGTTGTTTTTTTTTTGTTGTTGTTTTTGTTTTAATTATCTTAATTAAATTGTTTTATCAATTTAATTACCGTTATATATATTGCAAATTAAAACAAATATTTTTGATTTTCTATCTTTTGAATATATTTGATTGTTTTTAGGTGAAATAATCAAATAAAAATTCTGGAGTGTCTCCACTCGACTATCTAGCAAATTTGAATTGGATTAAATAACATATATTATATTTAAATTAAATTTAATTAATTATAAATTATAAATTAAAATTAATAAATAATATTTATTAAACGTGCTGGCGCGTGATTTGCAATGTTAAAAAAATAATTCCGGTTCTTTCAGAGATTCAATCAAGCTGAAATTGTATATATAGCAGTTTTATAAAAATGTTTATCATGTGAAAAACAATCAAACATATATCTTTATTTTTACGGTGAGTTTAGAGGGGAAAAAATCAAAACGTGGTAGGTAATGACCCTCTTCCGGTTTAACTACATTTCTCAAAATTTGATAGAAAACTACGAATTTTAAATAATGTCTGTGTACCAAATTTCATGATTCTAGCTCAAACCGTTTTTGCGTAGTTTTGTCTTCATACACACACACACACAGGCATTTTTCTCAACCTTACAATTAGTGAAAATGACTCAGGGACCTTCAAAACGTGTCGATATAGTAAAAAATAAAACAAATAAATATTATATGAGTTGAATATTATATTAATTGAGACGATGATAATGATATCGATGATGAAAGGGGCAATTGCAAATTAATTTATCACTTGAAGATTTTTTTAAGTTTAAATTTATTTCTAATTATATATATAAATATAAATAAATAAATATAATAATATATAATATAAATATATAATATAATAAAATAATAATATTATTTAATATAAATATATAATATACATATATATAAATATAAATAAATGAATAGCAAAAAACATAAGAATTCCTTGATTTGAATAATAATAATAAAAATAAGCCACTCTGGCTTGAATTTGGAAAGAAAACTTATAAGTTATATTGATTAGATTCCGACTCTACTCCCATAGCCGTTAATATACAATGGTGACTGTCTTTTAAGTTTTCAATACTGAAAGATAGATTGTCACTATTCAAATGACAGTACCTCCATTTTTAGTTAAATTAAATCCAGGGTTTCAGTGCGACACGTGTAATTTTGAAGATAGTGAAAAACTTAAAAAACAATCCTCGAATATATAATATATTATTATTACTATTATTAATTTAAGATAAAAAGTGGTAATGACGTTTTTTATCAAAGCCTGGTGAAAGAGAAAAAGGAGTAAGGGAGGGTGATAGAATGGAAGCGTTTGCTAATTGTGGCAAGTCCTACTATAAGAAAATTACTTTGGCATATGTGGTCCATAAATGTCATCTATATTGAACTGATTATCATGGTTCAAAGAAGAGAGGTGACCCTTTCTAAATGTCCTCCCTTAAACGGTTAATTTAGAGCCTCCGCTGTGTCATCAAAGAGCAGACCAAAATGTCTAACGCCCTTTACCATTATCTTCATATGTTTTACCTTTGTTATATTTTATCAAATCTTTTTTTAATTTTGTAATAAAAAGAAAATCTATTAATATATTTCTACAAACTAATGGAGGTTAACAATAAATAACAAACTATTTATAAACAAATTCACAAAAAATGAACTCAATTTAATTCATTATACTCACAAGACTGGAAGATTGATTCTGACAAAATTCAGGCTATTTTTCAACATAATCACCCCCCACATTTATGCATTTGATCCGTCTGCTTCTTGCATCTTCCTAATTCCCTTGCCAGGCATCTTTCACTGGTCCAAAAAGATTTACTTCGAAGCCACTTTAGCACTGCTTCTTTAACTTGCTCATTGTTAGCAAATCTTTTTCTATGTAGGGTGTCTTTCAGTGGTCCAAATTTTTGAAGTTTATCACGGGTCAGCTTAGGAAGCTGCAAGAAAGAACTTCAAAAATTATGTTAGAAGGTCTTACCTCATCCTGCCTACAGTCCCAACCTCGTCCCATCTAATTTTTATCTGTTTGGGCCACTGAAAGACGCCCTACGTGGAAAAAGATTTGCTAACAATGAGCAAGTTAAAGAAGCGGTGAAAAAGTGGCTTCGGGGTAAATCGAGAGAATTCTTCGTTAAGGGAATTAGGAAGCTACAAGAAAGTACATAACTTTGGGGGGTGATTATGTTGAAGAATAGCCTGAATTTTGTAAGATTCAAATAAACCGTTTTTGAGCTATAGCCTTTTGTCTTTTTGCTTATTGAATGACCCACGAATTATTATTATTATTACAATTTTTTTTTGTATTAAAATAGTATATAGTACATTTCATCAGTTTGTTGAATTGTAAAATTCATAGGATAGAGAGGGAATTAATTTAGCCAAGTCAAATTCTAATCGTTATACTTTTTGGTATTTCGAACTACTCATGTAACCAGCAGAGCGGGGGCATTGATTGAAATCGAGTTTTTTGATCTTACCAAAAGAATTAACAATACCAAACATTCATATTTTTTTTTATTTCATCCATCCTAACCGATGCATCTATGTATTAGTTTCTATCTGACTAGGCAATGAATAAGTTTCAGAAATAGCTCACGTAATTGATTTTTATTTCATAATAATTTTTTTTTTATATTTTATTTTTTTGAAATCAATAATCCTTTAAAAGGTTTATTTTATATATATATATATTCTTTTACAATTCCTACTATAAGTCCCCACTCTCCCTTTATAGTAAACCGTATATTTCGTACAAAATTTCAATCATTAATAAAATACTTGACAATCATCCACTCAATTTCAAAATCATTTGTTGTTGTACTTGTTTTGAATGATATGTGATATTAATATAATTTTTTCCTCAATTTTAATTTATTAATTAGTTTTAGTTTTATATATGGGTAGAAAAAAATGTTTTTAAAATAAGTTAACTAAAATTTAATACTTTCAATAGAGTTTTATATCATTTTATAGAAATGATTCATATGAAAAATATTAATAAAATTTATCGTAATGTAGAGGCATTTCAACTAAAAAAAAAATTTAATTTATAATATATTTATTTTAAAAAAAAACCTCTAACTTTTGTACGTCCTACGCAAGGACAACGCCTATCAAGTCGGTTATATCAATGAGGTGTCCTATGATCCGTAGAACGGGTCCTATCAACCTTTACCTTGATTTTCTTGATCGGAGGCGCTACTTTTTATCAAGAAGCTTCCCAATTTTGATCCCTGAGGCTGGGTTGACTCTTTCCCAGGCCCGGGAAATAATTATAACATGTCTTTTATTTTATAAGTATAGCAAAGTATAGCAGAAAATTTGAATTTGTCTAAGACGTTTTTGTTTATTTCAATATAAAGGCAATTTAGTTTATTTCATTTGATAAATTATTGCCTCTCTCTGGTAATTCAGATCAATCTAATATCAGTTTTACTATTTAATCAATAAATAAGTAAAAAATATCAAAAGGAAAATAAAGTATAATAAATTAAATAAATAAATAAATTCACCGATTTAAAAGACTCATGGCTGTAAAGTGGCTGGGACCAAAGAAGATAATAAATATTAAATAGCATAACATTATTTAGAATCCTTTATTTCCTATTTAAATATATAATAAATGAATATGGATATTGGATACCTAACAAACAACATCTGTCATATTAAATAACACAGAAAATCTGCTGTCCTTGATTGCAAATCTGAAAATGACAACAAACATTTTAGATACCTATAAAATTAGTAATTAATAATCGATATTGATTTTAAATTTCCGAGTTCCCAAGTTAAACAGAATTGTTTTAAATGAGCCAGTCAACACATTAATAATTTCAATATTCAAGAACCAAAGAAGTAAAAATTTTTAAAAATTTTTTTTTTGGATATTAATTAATGAAAGGAACTTTGTTGGACATACAAAATTGGGTGTAGGTATATAATACTTTTTGATTTATGGATACCGGAATGTGCTGTGGTTATATTTTAAAATATTCCAATCTCCGGTCATTGATAGAATCCAGGATTATTTATTAGTATATTTACTATTTTGATTAATTAATTATTAACTGAATAGTTATTTTGAGCGGTGCTCGGACATGTTTATCGTGACTTCAGTTACCATTAATCATAATAACATTAGACTATTGAGGAGTTTTAATCGAATCGCTTGAATTAACATATGGTAATTAATAGATGGTTGCCATTTGCGATAGCAGCCCCTCTGGCCATCAAAGGTGGCAGACCACGACAATAAATTTGGTTAATTGGAAACATGGCGGCCAAATGGAGACGTTGCCTATCAGGATAGTAACACGTCATTCGAGGAGAATGGAGCGGCAGAGGCATTTTATTTTATTTCTGAGATTTCCACGGTTAAATTAACTAAACAAAAGAGAAACCAACGGAAGGGATGGTGTTTAGCTATAAGGAAGCTGGGTGGGGAATGGATGGATGTGGAAGGGATGAAAAGGGAATACAACAGGGCACACCAGGAAATAAATACAGACAAGATGGTTTCATTTCCTTTCTTACAAATGAACTGGTCGTTTTTTTCAATATGCTGGGATATAAAAATAAATAGAGGGAGGGAAGAAGATAATATATTAGTGTTGTAACATTCGAGCCATACTAATTTTTATATATTTCTTCAAATATAGCTATGAATATTAATTATTTTAAATTTTTCACATTTCTAAAGTTTGCATATATAACTATAGAATTAGTTTTTGTTTTTGTTTATAAATAAAATTATGGGGGTAGTTAACTGATTAAATGTTAAAAGGGGTGAAATACCCCCCAATAAAAATACTTAAATATAAATAAAAATCACTATACTTTGGCCTACTCAAATTTATTTATAAAGATATCGATGATAACATTTATGAATTAGAGGTGCTCGAAAAGGTAATGAGAGGAGTTAAGGGCTGAAAACCACTCATCCAATGCTCTATGAATACACAAATGTTGCAAAATATCTAAGAGATAAAATAATAACATAGATAATTATTTTTAAAATTTTAATTAAAAATTTGTTGAGATCCATTAGAAGTTATGTTCAAAGAAAATAAAATTAAAACTTAAAATTAAAGTTCTAAGCATATATATATATATATATATATATATATATATATATGTTGGTTTAGGTTTCCGTGAATTTTATTGTTATTATTATTATCAGATTTATCAGGGATATAATCACGTATTTTTGTGAGATTGTTTTCTCGACGTTTCGGCACCCATTTTGGCGCCATTTTCAAGAGATTATTTAGGTGGGAATATTTTTGGGATTCTGGGTCTTAGTCTGTGTGACCAAGGGTTAATATCGGGATTTTGGGTTGATAGGTTGGGTGGTTTTGTACTCACTGCGTTGCTGTAGGGCTCCGAAGAATCCTGGGCAATCCTGAGACCAGCACACGTCCGCACTGGACAACAGTCCTAGGCCAACTGATCAACCTATCAACCCAAAATCCCGATATTAACCCTTGGTCACACAGACTAAGACCCAGAATCCCAAAAATATTCCCACCTAAATAATCTCTTGAAAATGGCGCCAAAATGGGTGCCGAAACGTCGAGAAAACAATCTCACAAAAATACGTGATTATATCCCTGATAAATCTGATAATAATATATATATATATATATAAAAGAGAAAAATCAATTTTTTATAAAATAATAATTTAAATGATTATTTTTATAATTTAAAATAAAAAACTATTGAAATATAACAGTAATTAGTTCGAATGGCATTGGGTAGGACATTAAAATTATAGCTTACAGTTTAAAGTTAAACTATATATATTTATAGAGAAAAATCAATTTTTTATAAAATAATAACTTAAATTATTATTTTTATAATTTAATTGCATAGGGTAGGACCATAAAATTAAAGCTTACAGTTTAAAGCTAAACTATATATATATAACGGAATTTTGCAAATTAAACCACCTATTGATATTTGTTATTGTAAATTTATTCAAAAAATACAAACATATACACAACGTTTCGATTGCTACTTCTGCAATCGTTATCAAGCGACTGCACTGTTCGAGTGTCCAGTGACAAGTGAAGAATGATCCTTAATATAAGACCTAAGTCACCAACCAGATGGCGCTCGGAATGTGGTTTAATTTACAAAATTCCGTTATAAATAAAAACAACCACCAAAGCTTTAATAATTTAATACATATATATATATATATATATATGTATTTATATATAGCAATATACATAATAAATTGAACTGATGTTAGTTGTGATTAGTTGATATTCTTTTAATAAAAATAATTATTATATATTAGAAATTATATAAATAAAATAATTAAAATTTTTATTAGTTTATATATTATTTTAATTAGTTCTATTTTTTAAATTTATAAATTAATAAAAGTAAATTCTGAAAAAGGAACTTAAAAATTTTAATGAAAGATTCTGAATGTTTCACATGTCTGACTAGTTTGACACATAATCCCACCAATGTTTACTGCGTTTGTTCTTTCCTGTTTTAGTGTATCACCCGGTGTAAATGTGTATGTATAAATTAATTGATATAATTTAGAAAACACCAGAATGGTTTTAAAAAATTAAATTATTTATTAATTTTTATTTTATTTATTTATTTATTTTTTTTGTTATTATTGTCAAAGCTCTCTTTTAGAAAATTTGAAGACTTTCGTCTGCATTTTTAATTTCGCGTATTATTCTCTTATTTACCGGCCGCCCTGTTTCTATAAATCTTCTTTTAATAAATTTTAATGAGTTGATTGTGAGGCTGCGTTGAAAAAAAAGAATACATCTTCCTCCTTAATTTTGACTATATTTAATCACTTGAGTCTTTAATTAAATTCTCTTGTTATAAAATGCAAATATTTTTTGCATATTTTTCCAGAACTCTTCTTGTTTGTCTTAATAACTAAATTAGCATTTCTACTCAACATAAATAAACTGAAGTGAATTATTTGTGATATGACAGAAAAGTTTTAAAACAAAATAAATTTTTTTTTAATTTTAATAATATATATATATATATATATATAAGAGTTGAATCCATCATAATGAAACTTTTAAAAAATAGATTTTTTTATACCGAGCTGATAATAGGAAAATATTTATTAAAATGAAATATAATTTAATACTAATGCAAATTATTCATTAAAATTCAAATGCATTATTAAATAACAAAAAAATAATAATACTTTTCTGAGAAAGTGAATATATATATAGGAATATAAATTTAATGCAAGCCTTTGAGCAAAAGAATAATTAGAAAAATATTTCCTTTGACAAGATGAGAAATTTAAAAGAGAGGCACGAGAGAGAATATTGAATCATTAAATAAATTTTCTCAAAATAAATATATAATAAAAAAAAAATTTACATCCCATTATGCCAATAAAAAGTTAATATAAATATATAAATATATATATATATTTGTTTACGAGCCAAACGGTCTCCGGGATTAAAATTAGGAAGCTACCTAAATAAAAAGTAGCGCCTCCAATTATGAAAATCAAGATTAAGACTGGCCCGTTCTACTGATCATAGAAAACCTTTATCCCCCTTAGACGGTAACCTACTTGATAGATTCTATCTTTTCATAGGATTGCATTGTTGACCGCTTTGGGAATATCGCGTACCATTTAAAATCGAAGTATGAACAACAAAGAAAACGATATCTTCCTAGCTTGTCTGATTTGGATATCTATTAGGTATAGCAAAATTATTAAAAGAATTCTATATCAAATATTAAGATTAATGCTTAATTAATATCATTAATAAGCGAAATATCTTAATTAATATTGTTGATAGGAGACGGATTATCACCAATTCTATTTAATTTAGTTCTGGAATATGTGATTAGACAAATTGGGGAAAAAATCAAACGGAATAGAATTAAACAAAAAAATTCAAGTATTAGGTTACGCAGACGACTTAACTATAATAATATAATAAATAATCGGCAAGTGTAATTAAAGATAGCGTAGAAAAATTAATCGAAGCAGGAAAAGAGGTGGGGCTGGAAATAAATATTACTAAGACAAAGTATCTAGTAACAGAGAGGAATAGTATTAACACACAAAGTTTTAACATACAAAATATAGAATTTGAAAATGTAGAAAAATTTAAATACTTAGGTTCTGTAATAACGAAAGATAATAATATTCGAGAAGAGTTTAAAGCGAGGTTACAATCGGGAAGCGCCTGTTATCATGCCGTAAAGGGGCTTATCGCGTCAAAATTATTATCAATGGGGATAAAAATTAAAATATATAAAACAATTATTTTACCGGTTGTATTATATGGGTGTGAGGCATGGTCTATGACCTTAGGAGACGAAAATAGATTTAGAGTATTTGAGAATAGGATTCTGCGAAGCATTTATGGGCCAAAGAAAGATGAGGTCACCGGGGAATGGGAACGTCCGCTTAGAAGACCAAGGACGCGGTGGCTGGATAATGTAGGAAGGGACGTGCGAGAAATGGTAGAGGATAGGGATTAGAGCAGTGGTTCTTAACCGGGGGTGCGGGAATGTATATTTGGGGGTGCGGGAGAAGCCCCTACCTAACCATAAAAATTATTAAATATCATTTATTAAATTTCTTATAATAAAATATTTGAAATCTGCAATAATGTCCCCAATATTGAAGCTCATAATAATTGCTAGGAACCTAAAATGCAAGTGATGACTTACGCGTATGTCTTTCAAAAAAGGAACCTCGATTCGCCAGTATAATAATGAACAAACAACAACAGACTAGTCATTAATAAAAATAATATTGTTTTGTATTTATATAAAATGTACAATGTTTTTCAATAAACAATAAACAATAAGTTTCGCAAAAAATGTATTTTTCTAGATTAAAAAAATTAAAACACATTTTTCAATGGGGGTGCGGAGATATATTTTCAGATTCAATGGGGTGCGACTCGCTAGAAAGCTTAAGAAACACTGGATTAGAGGGTTGTGGCTTAGAATAGGGAAACTTGGAAAAGTTTGGTTGCTGCGGCCAAGAACTTTCGAGTTCCGTAGAGCCACAGAGATAGATAGATATAATATTGTTGATTTTTGATGATACTGTACATACAATATGTGTATTTGAAATAAAGTAAGGAGATATTTGTTTAGGTTTAGACTTGTTTATCAGTAGTTAATTTTGGGTTGTTATCACGTTGGTTAATGAGATATGAATCTCGACATTTCGGTGCACATTTTGGCGTCCTTTTTCAAGAGAATTGCTGGAAAGGAATTTTATGATTATGCGACATAGTTTGTGTGACCAAGAACCATAGTCGTGGTTTTGGATTAAATTGATAGGAATTTCTTTGTTTTGAAGCTTCTAAGTATCATCTGTCACTACAGAAATGTGAACAAAACAAACCGATACCAGTGTCTATTTAAAGGGGCTTTGCATTAAAAACTTTTTATTTGTAATTAAAGTTATCAGTTTCAACATTTTATTTAAATTTAAATTGAATTCTACTGTTTTTAATTTTTTCAAAAGTTATAATTAATTTGATATGAAATGTGTAAGAATGAGAGAATGACTTTTGGAAGAATTGAATATGTTTTCATGTTACTAATAAAACTGAAAACTTAAAGGCACATGGTCATGTTATTAAAATAAAACTTCCCTTCGTTCTCTATATGCGAATAATTGCAAGTAAGAATATGGGGTGTGGGAGGGGAGGAGGTAAACTTGCCATACGAATAGGAATGAGTTTTAGAAGAATTTCAAGTGAATTGTATTAATTAATTTCTGAATCTAATATACGAACTATAGTGTTCAAAAGTTGCTTAAATGTTTGTAAAGACCCCTCCTCCCCCCTCCGAGGACATATACCCCCCTCCCTTATATACTTTTCATCCTCACACCCATCATAGGCTTATCTCCATCCCCTGCCAGTTCAACTCGCTATACTCCTCTGAAACGAATCTGAAACCTTGTGATTATCTAAAGAGAGAATAACATTGAATCTTATTATGGGTGAAGTGGTGGGGGGGGGGAAGAGAGAGTAAGGTTCTTAAAAGCTCAAGCCAACTTCATCTAAAACAAAATTACGCCATCGTGCTTGAAATTAGACAAATATTATTTCAAATAAAGCATGTTCTAAACAGTTTAAAATCGCAAAATGAAATAAACATCTTGGAAACAACGCCCAAACGTCTCCGGGGATGGATAAATTTAAAACTTTACAATCAAAAAGTTGAGGATAATAATAATAATATTAATAACGTACGGGTCGCTTGTTTTAAGTCATATACAACCATGCTATAGGATCAAATAACTTAACTCTTATCAAATTTGCTTGACAATCAATTCACACATTTTTTTTTAATTAAATTAACAACAAATAGCAATAATTGACATGAAATGAGCTACTGAAAACTGATGTAATAATAAATACTTTAAATATATAAATCACAATGAATATTTAATTACAAAAATACCATTACTAATTATTTATATTGTAATTATGAATATTTGTAGATAAAAATTAAATAAAATAAAAAATTGTTAAATAAAAAATATTTAAAAATATGTTCATTAGAAATTTAAATATACTATATGCCTTTGATAGTGTATGGCATGAGGGTCTACTATTGAAGATTGATGAAATATTCCCTACTATCTATTCGAGAGTCCTTGCCTCTTTCTTAGAGGGGAGAACATTCAGGGTGGCCTTGGGGGCGCCTGCGGGAAATTGTGTGAGGCCCGCTCGGGTGTACCACAGGGGAGTGTGCTGGGGCCCCTGCTGTACCTGATATACACAGGTGACCTACTATCGACAGAGGACGTTACTATAGCCACTTTTGCGGACAACACTGCCATTCTGACTACCCACTCCAACCCTGACATTGCTTCTGAAACTCTCCGGCAAAACCTCGATCTCCTTAAGCCTTGGCTGGACAGATGAGGGATTGTTGTAAACGAGGAAAAATCGGTACATGTGACTTTCACTCTAAATAAAAAGACCTGTTCACCTGTCAAACTGCACAAACCCATCCCTCAACGTGAATCAGTTAAATACCTTGGACTACACTTAGACAGACGTTTAACCTGGGAGACGCATATAAGATCAAAAAAAAACAAAACAAATTGACTCCAAACTTAGACAACTCTACTGGACCTTGGGACAAAACTCTCAAATGACCTTAGCAAACAAACTCCTCATTTACAATTTAATCCTCAAACCAATTTGGATACACGGTGTTCAGTTATGGGGTTCCGCTAGTGTTTCTAATATAAATAAAATACAGCGGACCCAAAACAATATTCTACGCATAATGACCAATGCGCCTCGGTACCTACCCCTTAGAATTCCTCATAGAACCCTACAGTAGATGAAGTCATTAAAAACACATGTTCAAAGTATCGACAGAAATTGACAAACCACCAAAACGACAAAGCCAGACAACTACTCTTCAACGAGGTTAACGAACGAAGACTTAAACGACTTAAACCAATCGACATCTTATAATTCCTACTCTTCTCCGATCTAAGCTATAGTTCCCTCCGTTTTCCCATCTATTTCCCTTTTGTAATCTGTGTCTTCCGCAGGTTTTCTTTTACTCTTTCCTATCCTATTCCCTCCTCTTTCACTCAACCTCAAATTGAGAGATGTCCTCCTATCCTACTTTATCGGTCAAATAGCCGAGCCGAGTACTTCCTAATACTCCCTTCTTCTCCCTTTCCATCAGTATCATTTATTATTGATGTAAATATTATTGTAAACGATTTATTGTTACTCAAAAATGGGCAGATGTAGATCTAAATCGGAAAATAAATAAAAAAAAAAGTTAGCGATAGAATCTACCATCGTTTGACCAAATCTTATGAAATTTTGCACATATATGTATTTTTTATCAGGAAGGTTTATTTATTGTCAAATTAGTTGTGGCACTGAAGTACAGTTCTCTAGCAGGGGTCTATGGGACGGAGTGAACCAAGCCTCCGGGATCAACATTGGGAAGCTACTTGATAAGTAGCACCTCCGATCAAGAAAATCAAGATAACATTTGAGAGAATACGTTCTATTTATTGATCAAAGAACATCTTTACCCAGCTTATGCGGTAACCGACTTGATAGACATTGTCCTTTTGTAGGATGGACAAAAGTCAGAAGTTCGTTTTTTATTATAATATAACATATAACTTTATTTATTCGATTTGATTTGAATCAATAATTTAAAGTATTAAACATTAAAAAAATATTTATTGTTATTTAAGTTTAAAACGATAAATCCTTTGTATGGTATTAATTATTTAATTTAATAAGATTAAATTGTAATTGGTAGATTTCCTGTTGTGGCAGGGGTTGTGACTCGATGATAACAAACTCATCTGCCAACAAAATGCTATATTTTAATTTTATCAATTTTTCATTGAAATTTTTATATATATAAACTGATAGGAATTTTTTATTCTCTTCTCGGCGAAAAAATACACACACAAAGTATATAATCATCTTATCATAAAATAACAGATAATTAATTTATAATTCCAAAATAATAGTCAAAGATAGATCAAATTAATAAGTTTTAAAAAAAATCCTCTTAGTATTCAATTCATCTCTTTAATTTTTTATCCGAATTAATTTAAAGGACTTTAATATCAACTTTTTTTTGTAAAATATTCATGGCTTTTCGAATTATTATTATCATAATTAGTTTCTAAATTATTACAAATAAAAATTCAATTTAATATATAAAAGATAAAAAAAAAAACTCTTAAGAAGATATTAATGAGAAAAAAAAAATTTTATTTTATTTTGTTATATATATATATATGTACCAGTCGTGGGCCACTGTACCAGTAATGGATCATTTGATAGATTTTTGATCAAAATAAGCTTTTTAATTTCAAATTAAAATTGAGATATCGATAAATATCAAGAAGAGCCTTTTTCGGATTGCTTAACAATGAAACAGAGACTAATCGCTGCATTTATATTATAATTATGAATTTTTTAAAACACGAGGCAAGCGTTCTTGCATTTTAAGTTTCGTTTCTTATGCAAAACGTTAAGGATATGCTTCACTTTATTTTCAATCTTTTATGTTTTATTTAATAATAATTTCAATCCAAAAATTAAATTCAATAGTTGATACTACAAATTATATTAATCAGTTTGAAATATTTAATTTATGTGATGATTATAAATTATATTTTTTTTTATTAAAATAAATGTGATGTATGCAAAATTTTTTTGTTTTATGTGTCTAGAACAATTTTATTCAGTAGTGGACCCCACGTGGCTAAATACAGAGCCAATCACTAAATCTTTACAACTTAAATTATATTTTCATCAGATTCCTTTAGATAACTAAATTTTATGCTGATAATAAATTGTGTAAATAGGTTAATTCCCAATTTATAAACATTATTAATAAAAAATATTAATAAAACCAATCCTTAGTGAATTTTATTCAATTTATTTATTTTAAACTCATTTTAGGTTGATGGTCCACTACTGGATCAAAAAGTAGCCCACTACTGAAACTTTCGATTTTCAGATTATTATATAAATGCAGCGATTGGTCTCTGTTTCATTTTTAAGCAATCCTAAAAAAGGCTCTTCTTGATATTTATCGATATCTCAAGTTTAATTTGAAATTAAAAAGCTTATTTTGATCAAAAATCTATCAAATGGTCCATTACTGGTACAGTGCCCCACGACTGGTACATTTACCTTATATATATAATATAATATTCCATGAAATAATATATATATATATGTGTATGTGTTTATAAAATGATTATTTATTTATTAATTTATTACTTAATTATTTATTCAGAACGACTGTATTAAATAACAAGTTCATGAAGCAGTTTATCTTTAAAACTCCAATAATAAATCTATATACCTAATCATAACCCAACCCCCCCCCTAAAAAAAAATAAAAAAAATTTTAATATTCATTTTGTTTGAAAATTCAGTGTATAATATTTGTAAATTTAACCATGTATTACATTAGAATTATTTGTATATTTTTGTTTATTTAAAAAATAATCCATATGGTGGAATTGTTTTTGCAAGCAACTGATTCTAATCCGAATAATAAATTTGAAAACAATTTGCCAACTTGCGCTTCTGAATGTAATATAATGGCCAGAGGGTGTTGTCTCTATCAAAATCCGATTGAAGCCATCTCTGGAATGGGCACGAGTAACAAAGTTTTGCAAACCAAAAGGTACCCTCCGAGTTAGCTAAGTTTCCAATGGAATCGTCTAGCGCGCCAGATGTCATGACCAAAAAGGGGTACGTCTTTGTGCACACACATTCATCCCCTCCCCCCTCCCCCTACCGCATTCACGGCCCCTTCACTCCTTTCGTTAACATTCCAGTCACCACGAGGAGCATATCAATTAACAGGCGACCCGCTCTTTCCTCTCGGTTAACCCCCGAAACCTGAAATGTTAACAATATCCAATCATCCACATCAAATATTGTTCCAGATTAATATGCTATACGTCTATTCAGGGGATATTTAATGCTCAAGAGACGTTGTTCAGTCCAATTCAAATTTACACAATATTTTTTTTTCTTTTTTTTTTTCTTTTTGAAGACAAATTTTGAAAATGGAGAGATTAAGACTAATGAAAAACAAATGAAATAATAAATTAAAATAGACAATTTATCCATTTCTGTGGCTTTATGAAATTCGAATGTTCTTGACCGGAAACAACCATATTTCTCTATCCTGAACCACACCTATCCAACTTCTATTTCACCAATTTCCGTTGGTTGGATTATCTACATTGTTTGCCAACCGTATCCTTTGTCAACCAACCGGTCACTTCCTTTCTCATTGTTCCGCCCATCGTTTGGAGATGCATAGAGATCATGCAATTCTTTGTTAGACGGTTTTCGCTATTCCCTGATGATCTCATAAATGCTCCTAATTTCTAAATACTCTAAAATTTATAATAGATTATTATTATTAAATTGTTGTATATAAAACTACATATTATTCTTAATTAATATTTTATTAACTTTTGTGTGTGTTTGCTGTTTACATATATATATATTCTGTCTATTTGTAAATGCCTCCTATATTCCCCTCACTTTAAGAAAATATTAATTATCTTAAATTAATTTCTTATCATTTTCATTTATTTTCTTATTTATTAATACTATCATTATCATCTATCAAATAATGTATAAAATTTCTAATTATCTTGATTAGAATTTCGAATTAAATTGCGGTTAGGTGAGTTGGACTGGTCATCAGACCCGTAGATCTCTTTGAAAGCAACGAGTCCGGGAGGGGATTTTATTATTGAACTTGGTCGCAATCTGTCTAATGTAATTTCCAGGGGATGGTGAGTAGGAGAGGGTAGATTAAATCAAGTTTTCCATTAAATAAAATACAACCCGTAAATTATTAAATTTAATATCAAATTATTAATTTAAAAGCTTACATAAAAAAGTTTGAAGAAATTTTTTATTTTATATTATTAGAGATTTATTTTGATTCCAATGATTGTCTATTTGCATTAAATATTTGATATATTTATTTATATTTTTTTTTAAATAAATGAAAATATTTAATAAGACATTTGTATTTTTTATCGTTTCATAATTTTCAAAAGTCCAAAAAATGTCTAAAAAATGAAATATGGTTGGGTTGAATATAGAATTTCATACTATTTTCGACATATTCTAGTTTTTCGGAGTAGGATACATATTGTTTAAATTAAAAATAAACTGAGAAAATATAAACTAATTTGAAAAGAAGAAAACGTTATGAAGATGGTGCATGAACCGAAATGCACATAGATCAAATAAATCAATTTATTCGAAATTGTACGAGGGCAGGAGTGATTTTTTGAATTTCCACTCTTAAAATGGCAACACTGCCCCTGTCAGTAGGCAACTATCAGATGAATCCTGTCGAAATTTGAACCAACTGGTTTATTCGTTTATGTTTGACATCCATTAATAGTACTCTACCTCATGATTGGAGAAGAAAATGGAAAAAAGTGAATTTCCATGATAATCCATCCGCCCTATTCCTCAGATTTAGCCCCGAGTAACTATTTCTTGTTTCCAAACCTGAAGAAATGGCTCGGCGAAAAGAGATTTGACTCCAACGATGAAACTATTTCACAAACATTTTGATGTCCTCGACAAAGCTTATTTTTTGGAAGGGATAAAAAAAATTGGAAAAACGTTGGACCAAGTGTATAAAACTCAAAGAAGACTACGTTGAAAGATAAAATATTTTTTTATCAAAAAACCTGTTTTTCATTCAAAAAGTCACGGACTTATTGACCTATCCTCGTATCTGTAATTTAATAATAAAAAAATATTTTTATTAAGTTTTATTTATTTTTTTTTTTTTTTTTAATTTTTAAAATGTTCTAATGTTTAATCTATTAATTTCATATAGGTAATATTTTTTTTCCCATAGTTGAACTAAGATCATAGAGAAATGAAATGTAATTTCATTAAGGAATCAGCTCCATTATAAAATTGTTTAAAAAAAAAAAAAATTGTAAAAAGAAATTAGTAGATTGGTTTTCATTCATTTTCATTTAACAAAAATATTTCTCTAATGTAACTTCTTTAGTAGAAATTCATTTAATTCACATTCCCAAGCAAATACGAATTTAAAATGAACTTTTTTTTTTTTTGTTATTTTGTTATATCCAATGTGGGTGGTCATCTTAATCAAAATATAAAAGTATGAAACCTCTGGATCATCGAACACGTTCCATTTGCCTAATCTGGTCACATTAAACATTCATTTTACCTATAGTGACCACAGTGGAATCTTCTCCTAAGCTCTATTTAATTACATTTTGGTAGATAGAGATGTGTAACGCCTCGAACAAAAGCTAGCAAGGGTGGTCACCCCTTCCTTCCAACCGAGACAGACCACAAACCATCATCGTTCAAATTGGCTTAGCTGCAACGGTCAATATTGCCCATTAATCTTATGGTTAAACTTTACCAATTGCTGGTGTTTTTTTTTTATCTCTCCTCCTCCCACCCCTCCCATCTCCTACTATAAAGACCCTTAAAAGGGTAGCTCTAATCAAACTTGCAGCAATTAGAGGAGGCGTCAGCCGGTGGCGTTGCTTGATTGTACCTCGGACAAAAAGGATCCGTCCTTTGTATTCACCGATTGATAACATTTATCAGGCAAGTAGCACCCATTAAAAGCACTCTTTGAAAGCTGCAACACTTCACTAACACAATTAAACAGATGTTATTTATAAGCACGCCTGTTTTGAATAACTAAGTTATTCGCTACCCTTTATTCGCTCGAACATAGCAAGTATACAAATGGACAACATTACAGTGGAGGGGCGTACAGTAACAGATTAAGTATTTTTTTTTTTTTTTTTACAGAATTATTCTTGAGTTCATTTAAATTAGACAAAATAAATAAATAAATAAACATAAACTAATAATAATAAAATAAATATGAGCTGTGGCCAAGCACAGAACCGACCGACGATTTGAATTAAATTAATATCCAAATAATTTTAAAAATGAGGAGCATAAATTAAAATATCCAAACGACATTATATATATATATATATATATATATATATATATTTAAAGTATAAAAAAAAATTTAAATTTGAATTAAAAGAACTAAATTATATTATCTTGGTTTTTATTTTTAGTTTAATTACTCAATAACAATTACTACTATATTTTAAGTGAAATATTTACCGACAATGAATATAAAATTAAAACTTTGTAAACTACCATTTCCGGTAGCCGGATATACACGAAAAATTGATGAATTCATACTACTTATGCATTGAATATATATACCAAATTTTATCAAAATCCGTTCAGCCGTTCAAGCTATACACGTCTATATCAGACAATGGACAGACGGACGAACGGACAGACGAACAGACTTCATGCTAAAAATACTTTTTTCTGTTAACAAAATGCATGATTCGTGGAGATATGTAAAATTCTCCACATATGAAATTTGATGTGAAAACAATACCTTCCCTTCCTATCGTCGGACGGTAAAAATGATTTAACCAGTGCAATTGTCCGTTATATTTTTAACATATACCATTATAATAATAATAATAATAATAATAATAAAATATTGTTCCCGCATGGCGCAAATATTCTGTGCCAAATTTGGAATCTTAATCTCATTTGGTTTTATATACTATTTATTTAAAAATTAATTATGTATAATAATTAATTAATGAGTATTTAATTACTTTTATGTATAGATATTTTCTGAAAAAAGTTTATGATCATTTCGACAGTAAACTCATCATTATTAGCTTGTACTATATTGATTGACATTCAACAGTTCATTGAAGAAAAATTTATCTTGAAACAAAAAACCTAGTGTTGTTAATAATTACTTACCTTTAACCTTTTAATTTTATTATTAATTTTCAGTTACATTTATAAATTGAAAGTGGTTATGGAAAAAAAAAATATTATTTTTTAGATTAAATCTATAAATAATACAATGTTTCAGGGAGAATCAGCCCAATCTTTAAATCCAATTTTATGTAATTTCAATATTATAAAAGATATTAATTAATTATATTACATTCAGAAAAGCAAAGAGAACGTTCAAGGGGGTTTAATAAAACCCCCACTCCCAATTTTCATAATTCAGCTGAGTGCATGAAATGATGTCCTCGTTATCTTTCTTGTTTTAACTGTCTTACAAGTTAACAAGTGGAGCCTTCCTTAATATTTTTATGGAAGCATATGATAGCATTAATCACACAAAATGTGTTGTTTGGCTATAATTTTTGGAATGAATTTTATTTAAAATAAATTTCTGTGTTTAAGTAAACCTAACTTTAGAATTACTAAACAAAGGGCTTAAATATTTGCTATTATTATTTTGCATTTCAATTTATTAATCAAATCCGATTTCATTATTATAAATTTTCAATTATTCAATTTTTCACGGGGTTTTATTGTTTTTTGTTCATATCGATCATATTTTTCTTATAAATTATTGTTATAATTAATTCTTAGTTGTTCGAATTAACTTTTCCATATTATTTATTATTAAATTATTTGTTTTGTTATAATAAAATCAAACCCCCATTGTTTTATTATTTAAAACCCCTAGTTTAATCCATTTGCAAATTGCATTTTGGATAAATTATTATTAATATCATTGTAAGTTGGGTCCCTTCCAATTTTCCTTAACGAAGAACGATATCTTTATATATATTTTTTTCATATTTTGCATATTTTTATATAAAATATCGATGGCGACACACACAAGGTCAAAATTTATTCATATTAATTGAATTTATTACTATTTAATTTAATTTCAACTATTTGACCTCCTCCTATTTCATTATTTTTGGGGGACCCCTTTTTTGCCTGTGAATCTTATTGTCTTATTCACACAAATGATCACAGGTTTTTTTTCCTTTGGTTACAATTTTTTGTGCAGAAATTTTTCTTTGCTTAAATTGCTTCTATTCTTATTATAATTTATTATTATTAATTTTTTGGTTTTTCAAAGTACCTTTTCCTTATTAATTCATGATTATTATTATTATTTGCAGATAGACCCGAGGATCACGAAGAGTTTTAAAGAAAAATTATTAATTATTGAATTTCTCTAGACTCAAACTCGAGTCTTTAGTGTGGTAGACTGTCGTGCTAACCACTAAATCACTGAAGAGTCATTAATTCATTATATTATATTATACATTCAACCACAAGTGTTTTTTCTCAATTTCCTTTTAATTTCTCATGCAATTTGTGTCCACGCACTGACAAATATGTCATAGTCAACATCAAGCAAGTAAAGATCCGGAATACAAGACCAACTAAAAACAAAATTTTTTCAGTTAATTAATAAAATAACTGCTCGAGGATAACTTCAGAACAAGCAAGAGATGATGATGATCTGTGTGAAGAAGAACAAGCCTCTCCAATCTGCAATCGAACATTCGAATCATGTAGGCTAATGCTAGAATATAATAATAGATTGAAATTAAGATATTTGTTGAAATTTTTTTTCTTCATCAAGAATTTAGACGCCCCTATTATACTCTATATCAACATTTTCAACAAATTATTTCCAAATTTAGTTTGACAGACAATATGATGGAATAAATTCAGACAGAAAAGAAAATTTACATCATCCTAAAAATATCTAATAAAACCTGATTGATGCTATTTATACCCAAAATTTAGTGTTATCTATTTTATTTAACAGTTTATTTATTATTTATAGAGATTGTTACTTAAAATTAAATAAAGAATATTATCTAGTAGTTATCATGATTTTTAGAATATATCATAATTTAACTTTATTATTTATTTAATTTTTTTTTTATTTTAATGAATTTAATTTTACTACTAAATTTAATATTGATTGAATATTCTTTTTATAATTAATTTTTTTTTTTACTAAACTTACTAATTTTTATTATTATTAATTTATTATTAATTATTTCATAAGTAAAAAAAAATGGATATATTTATATTATATTTAAATTTTCAATTATTAATTAAAATCTGTATATAATATGAATAAATAATGAGTGATGTATTATACAGTGGCGTACCTAGAACTTTTGCCGCCCGGGGCGATCTCCAGTTTGCCGCCCTTTTTATTATAAGTCAATCAAATAGTGGTATTTATAAATTAATGCACATAAATCAATTATTAAGTTATTTAATCAATATTAATTAATACACAGAGTAAATTTTTTTACACATATTTGTATGCACTTGTATAAACATATTAATATAATATTTACTCTTCTAGCTTTCATACTAGAAAAATCGTGTATAATGCTCTCAAAATTTATATTTATATTTTTTCCGCCGGCCCTGCTTTTCAAAAGAAAAATCTATGATTTAAAAAAATATTGGTATATCACTTCAAAGTAATCATATAAACTTTTCAAAAGAAATGACATTTATAAACTGATATCAAAAAATTTTAGTTAGGAAAAATTGCCGAACAAAATCGTAAAGATGCGTTTACGAATTCAACGAATTTTAATGAATACAATAAAATAAAATTATTATCCTGTTCTTGGAATTAGAATTCAAAATTTACACTAAAATGCATTTATATACACCGAGGAATAATATTCGAAATCATATAGTTGATTATAATTTATATAAATCAAATAGTAAACTTATAATAATCATTTATTATTCAAGAAAGAAAAAAAAATAAATATGAAATGAATAAGTTGCTTTTTACAACTATAACTAAATATAAACAATGCCGCCGCAAGATAAGTGCCGCCCGGTGCGGACCGCACCCACCGCACCCCCCTAGGTACGCCACTGGTATTATAATATTTCTAATTTATTCTAATTTATAGAAAACTATAATTACTAGTACTGGACGGTCTCTGTCTTTCCTCATGTGAAATCTACTATCTAAAAATAGCGATTTTTAATATATTTTATTATTTTTATTATTATTATCACAATTATATAAACACAATAACATTTATAATCATTTATACATATATCTGTAGTTCTACGCAACTCGAAAAAAGTTCTTGAACCCAGCAACAAAATTCCTCCAAACATCCCTTTCCTAAGCCTCTCCCATGCAACTTCTATTTTCTCCTATCTCCCTCACATTCCTTCCGACATTATCTGCTCAATCACTCTCTTTTCTTTCGGTCGCCCCACAAATAGGTTTTCCGCTAGACTTTCTTTTCCCATTCACGCCATGTGACCGCCCATCGCAACCTTCTCAATTTGAAGACCCTAACTCTGTCTGGAGTTAACATTTGCATCTAGTATTACATTTAAAATTTAATTCGAATTTAAATTTGAATTTAATTGAAAAAACAATTGTTTATTTGGGTTTGAAAGTTTAATTTATTTAAATAAAATTCCCTTGAAAAATTATAACCTTAAAAACATTTAGCAAAACGGGTTTATTTTTTAGCATTATAATAAAATAATTAATTTTAATATCAATAAAAAATTTTATTTTAATATACATGTACTTCAAAAAAATACATATTAATTTTATATTCTATAGAATAAATGAATAATTTTTTTTTGTTTTTTTTAGTTTTTTCTTTTTATTTAGTTAATGATTTTATAGCATTTTTGAAAATTCTTGATTATTTTTAAAGATTTTTCAATAATAATAATAATAATAAAACTAATAGAAATAAAAAAAATTAATTTATTGTATTTACATTTATAATTTTATTAATATTTTTTTTCATATAAGTAACTTTTATGTCATATGCATAAGTTTCTGGCGATGGGGGGAGATGATTTTTTTCAAATACTCCAACTTTTACAATTAATAATATGGATTTTAATTTTTTTTTTTATTTTTTTTTTTCTAATAAATACTAATAGATAATTTTTCTTGGAAAGTATTTATCAAACTCTTTTCTATTTAAAGAACTAGAATTTTAGATATTAATTTTGAAACTTTTGAATTCGAATATAATAAATGACCCAAATCGTTATATTTCTTTTTTTTTCCACCAACCCCCATTCATTCATCTCACTTAGAAACGATTTTTAATCATCATCCCTGATTACATCTCAAAATAATTTTTTCTCCATCGCTTTTTCATCTTTTTTTTTCTTACCTCCCCCCCCCCACTCCCCCACCGCACCACCCTCTTTTCTCGAATAATTGAATTCTATTTCTTATTTGATTTAAAATTAATTTATCAAATGGTCCAATGATAAACATTAAAGTCAAACAGTAGTGACAGAGTCAAAGGAACCGAGAGACAAATCAACTCGAATCTGACCCAGACGTGATTCCGTTTAATCGCTTTAGAAGGATTTGCTGAGGAGAACCCGAAAGTCAACAGAAAGGGCTTATGGTAGACGAGAGCCTTATTAGCCTCCGCTTTTATTTATTCTATCCAAACACTAGTTAAAAAGTTCATGTTAAACCATTAAATAGACCAAGAACGAAACATCATTAAATTGTATATTGCCCCAAATAGATTGGGTCTTATTATTCATATATATTTACATATATAGTAATTTAATTAAAATTATATATAAATAAATAAAACAAAGATCAATTATAGTATCATTTTTAAGAACAAAATAAAAATTATAGATTTATTATTTTTTTTTTTGACTTTTAAAATTTTGTCTATCTTTATCAATATTTACTTATATTGAGGAATGTATCAATTAAATAAAATATGAAATATATTTAATTTGTATAAATTTTAAAAAAAGCGGGGCTATTCTTAAATAATAGACCAGAAGTACTCAAACAGTGGAACACCCACCACTGGTGGTTCCTTAAAAATGACGGTGGCGCCTCCAGTACAGTAAATAAATTAATTGTACTTAAACTTTGTGATCAAAGTTTCTATAGTACTTGCTTCAAAAATTTTCAGTACCTCTGAAATAGACAGATAGATAGATGACGACACAACTATCCAAAAACCTCAAATGTATTTGAAATCAGCCATCTTTCAAATGAAATGTCTCAAAAATTGACAGTGATCAGACGATTAGTTTGTGAAATATATGCTATGTATATTATTGAAGTAACTTTTGTCATTATCAAAACAATAAAATGGCATCCATTGGGTTATGAATTGCGCGATTAAATTCTGTTTGAAAATCTCAAAAGAATTGCTGAAACTGAGAGCTATTTTACAAAAAGCTATAAAATTATATTTATTAATAAAATCAGGATAATTTTAGAATATATATACAGTTCTCTTTTTCTTTGAAATTAAGTCTATTATTATTATATATATATTTAATTTTAATTAATAATATTATCATTTTTCTATTATATATTTGCAAAGTTTGATTCCTTGTTTACAATTGGTAGTAGCAAATAAAAAAAATTGAATAACATTAATTAATAAATCTTATTTTAAAGTGATAATATTAAATACTTTTAAATTTAACCATGAAAATTCGTTAAAATTTTGTTTAAAAAATGTTCTCTCTAGTCCCAAGAGTAGCGGGTGGACACTCTCTATGATCCCGATAGAGATAGGTCCACTTCAGGGAAGCAACCCTGCTCACGCAAGCCACGACTTTTCCTCGCCTCCCATTGAGAAAGTCGCGTCCCAAACCCTTAACCAATCCCAAATCACTTCAATTCAATATTAAAAATCCTTCACATATCCCTTCCCCACTCCTCTTTAGACTCTTGAGACAAGTCAGTTGGAGGTTTTCTTCGAGTAAGAATCACAGATGAGGATCCTTGTAGGTGGTTCAAAAACAACTGACCTCGCAATTAACAAATGGTAGAAAAAAGAAGACTGCGTTTTGACACTACAAAGTATTCCCGTACGTCTACTGATACAAATAAATGTGGACCGAACCGTACCTGAAGGTAATATATAAGATTTGTCAATGATATAACACGTTAATCTTTCGGTTCTAGATTTTGAGAAGATAATAGAATCCAAGATCCTGTTGATAAGTGGTTTCACAATCAACCCCGGAGCATCTTCCCCTCATGTTTGACCACACACAATTTTTAAGTTACAAGGTGACTTTCTCTGGCCATATATTTTTATTATTTTTTTTCTTTTTTATATTTCTAATTTATATTTGAAAATCACAATAAATCATTTATCAAACAGGGTATAATGTGATTAATAAGTTGACCTGTGGCCAGGTCCGAACCGACTGACGGTTTATAGTAAATTAATTTCCAGCTACAGAAACAATTTCAAATAATTTTAATTTATCTATTAATACAATAAAAAACAGATATGGATATAACATAAATATTTTTAATTTTATTTTATTTATAATATATATGTAAGACCAGGCTGTGACGTCATGAATGGCTGGATGACGTCATATAATTTTAAATTAAGAAAAAACGAATAAAGATAATTTTTCTCGAGGATAAAACCAATACAAAGTGCATGATTCGTGGTGATATGTCAAAAAATCTCCTCTTGTGAAATTTGGTGTGAAAATAACCCTTCCCTTCCTATCGTCGATCGCTAATACTACCACTTCCGGTTTCCGGATTTGCACCAAAAGTTGATCTTCATCATACTGATGCATTAAGTAAATATACCAAATTTCATCAAAATCCGTTGAGCCGTTCGAGCTGTACACATCTATATGGACGGACGGACAGACATCATGCTAAAAATACTTTTTTCTGTTAACAAAATGATTGATATGTAAAAATCTCCACATGTGAAAACAATACCTCCCTTACTATCGTCGGTCGGTAAAAATTATACAGACAAAAATCAAAATCATTAAAATAATTAATAATATTAACAATTTATTTATTTTTTATACATGTATTAGAATATACATATATATATTTATGTATGTATTAAATATAAAATATTTTTTGATGATAACAAATTATATTTAATATATATATATCCAGTCAGGGTCTACTGTATCAATGATTGCATATCTACCAGGGGCCACCAATTTATCAATGAATAACCATTTTTAATATATAAATATATATTTATTTATATTTTTTAAAAAAATTATTTTTATCTATATTTCATTTCTAAATATATATATATATATATATCGTTTTAGAAATGTAAGATGTATATATATATTTAGAAAGTCTGGTAGAGAATTTAAATGGATCATTGTAAGAAAACGATCCTGGTTGTCTTTTTGGGCGTTCCATTTAACGCAGGTCACCACTTTTCTTAAGCGAGATGAAATTGTCAACTTTATTAGGACTCGATTCCGTAGGTCTTTTTGCTGTGGAATGAAATGGGCTTAAAGCCATTCGACTGTTTTACTCAACTTTAGGTAGACACATTAAGCTCAACAAGATTGCAAATTGTTAAATCCAGAAGAATCAACCAGTATACTCCTCTAATTTATACGAAAACAATCTACATATGAAAGAAAGAAAAGTCGTTTTTCTTCTTTACTTTTTTCAAATTGATTTTTGTTTTGTTATAAAAAATTTAAATATCAATCTTGATTACGAATTATAAATAGTGATAGTAGGATGAATAATATTTGATAAATTACATTCTTGGCTTTTTTAATCAATCAAATATCTTTAAGTATTTTTGTTTTTAATGATTTATTTATTTATTTATATATATTTTAATTATAGGATCCATTAATAACTATTTTAAATATTAAAATGTTATTGTTACCATAGTGGAAGATTCATATTATACATAAATAAAAAGAAATACAAGGATACATATTTTCGAATTTAAAATTTTTTTTTTTTTTTTTTTTTTTGATTATTACAAGGGCATTTCGATAGTTACATCATCAAAACCTTTTATATAATTATTCCAGAATATGATGACTAAATATTTATTTTTTTTAGTCTAATATTTAAATTCAAAAGTCATGCCTATTAAATATTAATATATTATGATAAATTACTGCACAGGGTTATTTTCAAGAGGTAATAGCGTCATTTTCCAGATAATTTTTTATAAAGGTATTTTTGGCATTCTATGTCTTAGTCGCCTAACTAAAGTGTCAATGTTGGGATTTTGGATTGAATGGGTGGGTAATCTTTGACTCTCTGTGCACTGAAGCTCTCAAATATCCTTGGTTTTCTACTAAAAAACACTTTTGAAATTGGCGCCGAAGCGTCGAGACTCAAATCTCACAATAAAAATCTGGAGGGTCTCCAATCGACTATCTCGCAATTTCAATTGGACTAAATAACATATATTTAAATTAAATTTAATTATTTAAACTATCAATTAAAATTAATAAATAATATTTATTAAATCAGCGCGTGTTTGAATCTTGACACCATGACACGTGCTGGCGCGTGATTGCCAGTCAACGTGTTAAAAAATTAATTCCGGTACTTTCAGCTGAATCAAGCTGAAATTCTATATATAGCAGTTTTATACAATTTTTAATCATGTGAAAAACTATCAAACATATAACTTTATTTTTACGGTCATTTTAGAGGAAAAAAAATCAAAACGTTGTAGGTAATGACCCACTTGAGCTACATTTCTCAAAAATTGATAAAAAACTATGAATTTGAAACAATGTCCGTGTACCAAATTTCATTATTCTCGCACAAATCGTTTTTGCGTAATCTTGTCTACATACACACACACACACAGAGAGAGAGAGAGACAGACAGACAGACAGATATTTTTCTCACTCTTGGTGAAAATGACTCAGGGACCTTCAAAACGTATAAAACATCAAAATCTCGACATCGAAAATTTTCGTGATCGCAATACTATCTCGCCAGAGATAGTAAAAAGTGAAAAAAAAAACAGGAAATAACTTCTCATAATAATAAAAAATTTCCCAGAAATATATATAAAAAAAAATTTATTAAATTTAAGTAATTGATTGAAATGTTAAGAAAATTTATTATAGATATTTTTACCAAGTAGGTCCTGAGAGAAAGAAAAAAAAGAATTTTTCTTGGGAAACGATAATTCAACCGGAGTCTAGTTAAAAAAATAAAAATAAAAAATATAACGAAACTTTGGAAACAAGTCTGTGTATTTTAGTGTGTAAACGAGTTGAGTAGGCCATAAAGACGTCATAAATATCACATTAGTGTCAGCTGGTGACCATTTAAGGGATAAAAATGTTGAGAAAAACACCTGCGGTAATTTATCGTATATTATCTAATTAATAATAATCTTGAAAAATTTATTTTAACCATCGTATATAATTAACGTTTATTTGTTTGTTTGTTTAGGTTGTTTCATTTGGCTAATGAAAATCATTAGATAAGATTTTTATCAAATTGAAAATTAAATAGATCCGTGGGCATAGCAAAACGGCTATCACAAATAGAGTTTATTGATCTGTCAACAAATCAATCACAATTATAGCTTATGGATTGTATTAAATGCATCAGTGATGTGAAATTCTTCAAAAAATAAATTACCCGTTAAGTACTCTATCATCAAAGAATAATAAAAAAGCTGATTAATATTATATAAATATATAGGAGATAATTAAAAAAAAACCAAAGATATAAACTTTAATCGATTGTTAAATTGATAAAAAAATATAATGACAAAATTATTTAAAAAATATGAAAAAAGTTTGAATTTATATTAAATTATGTGTGGAGAATAAAAAAAATCAAAATCAAAGTCAATTAAAAAAAAAAAATCAATCTATAATTTTCAAACTGTTTCTATTTAACTTGGAATATGGTAGAATTTAATTAAATGATTGTAATATATATATATATATATATATATATATATATATAAATATATATAAATATATATATATATACACCCTCCATTCCAAAAGAAATCGAACTATTTAAAAAAACAAAAAACCAATGTACATTTTGGAACAAATCATTTTTATTAATCAATGTATTCCCCTTCTGCATCTATACACAAATTTACACGCTCCAACAAGTTGTCAAACGACTTCTCCATGTACTTTATTGGAATTGTCTTTAGGACGTCGGTCGTCGTCTTCTCAATGGCTTCAATCGATGCGTGCCACTTTCCTTTCATCGCCAAATGCAGTTTAGAAAACAGATAGAAGTCGCACGGAGCCAGATCTGGTGAATAGGGCGAATGATGCAAAGGAATAACGTGATTTTTGACCAAAAATTCAACCGCAATAACTTTTGTTGTATGCATCCAAATGTCATGAAATTTATACCAGTTATCAATGAGGGACTAAGCCATCTACGGGTAAAATATTACAACAGATGCCATTAGTGGTACTATTTTTTTTTAAAAGTTCGTTTTCTTTTGAATTGGAGGGTGTATATATTGTCATAAAAAATATTTAACAGATGCCATTAGTGGTACTATTTTTTTTTTTAAAGTTCGGTTTCTTTTGGAATGGAGGGTGTATATATTGTCATAAAAAATATTTAAATGACTAATATTTATTGTTATCAAGTTGGCATCCCGGACGTTAGATAATCCCACTAATAGCTTCAATACTCACTTGAATATTTTAACCAAAATTACTACCTGTCATCTTTTATTTTTAAATTATATTAAAATTAAATAATAAATTGTATTTATTAATTATTATAGAAATAGTCAATATATGGAAAATAAATATAAAAAAAGAATTTGTTATTTTTCATAGGTAATTATATTGTATTATATATTATGACTATATTTTAATTAAATTATAATTAAATCAGAATATAATGTTTTTTTATAGAACAAATTTATCTATGGTTATGTTATATATATATATATATATAGGACAAAGGCACCAGTGTACGGCAATTGGTTTAAAATTCCCTTTAATATAAGGTTTTAAAATATTTTTGACATGTTAGGTGACATAAAATCAAGCAAAAAACATCTGGCAGTTGTAATGGCTTACCAGCAAGATTATTGACACCTAATAATAAGAAAATTAAAACTGAAAGCTGGTCATTTTACATTTTTGCATACACTTTACTAAGAATTTCTCACTTTATTTAATTAATTCTCCATCCAAATTATTTTCTTCATTAAAACCTTCGATTCTGGACAGTTTTTGATCATTACAAATTCATTGTCAAAGACTGGAATTTTAAATGTCAATCACTAGAAAATACTGTTAATAACTGGGTAATTGCTAATTCCTTTGTGGTGTAAAGCCTTATAAACTATGTCTCTTATTCCATGAACTTAAGAATATATTTTTAGCAGAATATAAAGCAGTTTTGAATGAGTTGTCTGTCAGAAATTGAAGTTCAAAGTGACAAAAAGTTAAAGAGTATTATAAACTGCTCTTTGCCCTTTATAGTTCTCCCCTTCAATGTTTATTTAATATTTATTTTATATATAATTATTAATAAAATAATTCATAATTTTATTTTTATTTTTTCCAATCCATATGTATAATAAGCATATTTTAATTATTTGTAAATATGAAATATAAATATATAAAATTGTATACTTCAACATAATAATATGCATAAAATATAAATGTTTAATTAGTGGCTGTGCATCAACGAATAGGGTTCAATATTTCTTAATTGAATAGATGAAATATAGAAATTCTTTGTTTATTTTATAAAAAAAAAACTCTTAAATTTTTTTAAAATGAATGATTCTTAATACCTATTTTTATAATTAATAATTAATTATCTTTGTAGTTGAAATCCAAAATAATAATATTAGTTTAAAGTGACGGATATATTGGGGTATATAGCTTTGCCCTATATATGTATATATAATATAGCATGATTTTAAAGTTCAATTTTGAAATGAAAATAAAAACAATGTATAAGCAAGAAATTGATTGATTATTTTGGCTCTTCCTCAATGATATTTTATTAATTACTATTTTTCTTTTTTTTTTAATATAGAATTTTCATTTATTCATTTAAACTTCATTTATACAGTCCGCGCATGCGTATGACACTATATGGTTTGTTCAGCATGACAGTTTGCTCATAATATGAAACACTTCAATCGCTTTAACAATATACTTTTTTTTATTAAGTATTACTATTATTAATAATAAATAATTTTCAACCATTTCCTTAATGAATATAATATCTCTTGAATATAGACAAAATTTCATAGAAAATAATTCATTGAAAGTTCAAGACAATTCTATCTCTTATTTTATTATTATATATTAACTTATATATTAATATACAGGGCCTTCTAAAGACAAAACTGTGTCCAGGGCTAAAACAGAATGAACTGGGGAGGAAAGGAGGAATCTTCCCAATTTTTACTAAAATTGCTTAAAACTAAATGTCCCCTCCCCTCTCCCTAACACGACGATGATAATATATATGTATATACTTCTAATGTTAATTCAAACTATATTTTATTAATAAAATTTTGTCAGTTTCCCACAACTTTTAGACTTTTCATAATATATTATATATTCAATAAAATAATATTCAATGATTTTATTTAATAAATAAATAATTATATTAACAAGTATATTCTCTATCTATCTATCTCTGTGGCTCTACGGAACTCGAAAGTTCTTGGCTGCAGCAGCCACACTTCTCCAAATATCCCTATCCTGAGCCACAACCATCCAACTCCTACCCCCCCCATCTCTCTCTCACGTCCCTTCCTATATTGTCCACCCAGCGAGTCCTTGATCTTCCAAGCGGACGTTTCTCAATCGGTCTCTCCACCAATATTTCGCCATTCTTTTCCTTTCCCATTCTAGCCACTTGCCCTGTCCATCGCATCCTTCTCGATTTTATACCCTAACTATGTCTGGAGATGCATAGAGGTCATGCGATTCCTTATTATGCTGTCTCCGCCATTCTCCTGACCTCATCTTTCTTTGATACATAAATGCTGTGAAGAATCCTATTCTAAAATACTCTTAAGTTTATTATCTTTATGATCGTATTAAAAAAATATTTTTCTTTATTTTTGAAAAATATATTTATTTTTCCATTTTATTTTTTTAGAAATGGATTGACCCATGAAACAGGCAGCTGACATCAATATTCATTTCTGAAAAGTACAAAGATTTCAATGAACTTTGATAATTATTTTATAAAAATGAACAAAGGACCCAAATCAATCTTATATTTTAATATTTTATTTTAGTTATAAATCCAACATGACTTGGAAGATAATTATCAAGGTGAAGAAGGATATTTTCACTTATTCTCTAATATATTTATGGGTAGGATAATTTTCTATTTAAATTAACATATACTTATTTGATACGAAATTGTATATTTATTTTAAATATCAATTTTTATTATTTCTTAAACACACCATGAGTTAATAATTAATATTCATTTCTGAAAAGTACAAAGATTTCAATGAACTTTGATAATTATTTTATAAAAATGTACAAAGGACCCAAATCAATCTTATATTTTAATATTTTATTTTAGTTATAAATATAATATTATTATAATAATTACTAATTATTAATTAATCAAATATTGATTAATTAAATTATTAATTTATCAAAAAAAAATTTATTTTTTTTAATTAAAAGGCACTCACAAACAGAGAAATTGTAACTATTATTTAATTAATTTTATTATTTATTAATTTTTTTTATAGTGCATTTGAGGAGATAGCTTTGCTGGTTCTGTACTGCAAGTAATCTATTTACAGGGGGATCTTTTGATAATTTTCAAACGTTATTTAATTCCTACTATTAGTTCACACTCTTCTTATATATATTTATGAATTTATCTTGTACAAATTTTTAATTATTAATCAAATAGGTAAGTTCAAATACATTTTTTTAAAATTGTAATGGATGATAATATAGTTTTTTTCAAATATTAATTAATTAATTAAATTTTATTAATAAATTTTAATTTTTTATATGGAAGAATTTTTTTTAGATATTTAACAAGATATAAATGTGTCTTGCAATGCCTACATTGGCGGAGTGTCTGCTTAAAATCTTCATACCTTCGAATCGAATCTCGACGAAGCATAAATCTTTTTATTTGATTTTCAAATAATTTTTGATACTTTAAATAGAGTTATAGCAGTTTTAAGTAGGAATTGATTTTTAAAATTTTTTGTCTATTACTTGTTTTAAGTTTATTTTCAATCTTATGGAATATCTTTTTTTTTTATTAATGATACGTTTTATATTATAATCAGTAATAATTTTAAGCAAGAAACCCCACCATCAAGAATTATGTAATCTTACTTTACTCATTTACCTCTACACGAATAGGTAAACTCACTATATTTTTATCGATTCCATTACTTATATAGGTGTATAATAAATTTTCCGAAGATTATAATTGAATCTAAAAATTTTATTATTATATTGAAATTATTTAATCC